>CAJUYH010005999.1:0-21424 GCA_910591685.1 Galerucella tenella
TCTCCTCTTCCTTGACTGCTCGTTCCTTGTTCTCCTGTTTCTCCAATCTCTTGTATTATATTTGTTTCTTCCTCTTCTGTGTTCTTGTGATATTTTTTTCTTCGTATATTGGGCATTTTATTTTCAATTTATCAATTGTTCTAATTAATTAATTTTAAAGGAAAATTTAAGTATTCATCTAATATCTTATATAACTTCTTATATTTTATGTGAGATTAATTGTGATAAAAGAAAAAAAAGAGAGCCCCACGTTGGGCGCCATTTTGTTATATTCGTCATATTTGAATATTTAAAATAAAAGAAAGGCTCTCTGAAATATTATACTCACTCTATCTTTTGGGGCGGTTCCTGATTAAATATTATGGGAATAGACAAATAAATGTTATGATGATCTTTTTTTTATAAATTTTATTAATTAACTCAAAACTTTGTTTCATAAACTAATACAGAATATTTTGTTTTTTATTCTCATATATAAAAATTGTAAAGAAACCAGAATGATTACATATAAAACTAATTTAAAAAAATTGAAAAGAAACGTATTGAAAAGTACAAAATAATTCAAAATTTATATATTTTTAATTTTAATTGGAAGCTTCCTCAACATTACTTCATTCATAAATAATATTATTACTTTTAATTTTATGATTAAATTATTTTTTCTTCAAATAAAGAATTTCAATATTGAATTACTTTATTCATGAATAAAATATTTTTTTACGCTGTTTTCAATTCTATACCTATCATAAATAAATTGTTTACACTAAACCTGAATACGGTACTGTTCAATTCTATTTAGAATCGATACTTATATATGAAACATCGAAATTCAAGATTTCGATCAGGTTAATTTTAACCTCTAAATTTCTAAATTACGATCATGGAGCTACTATTAAGAGGAGATGACACAGTCGACTATCTTATAATAGGAAAGTGGTATCACATGAGTGACATTGTGATGTGAGCAATATGGCGTCGTCGGCAGAGCCGGACTATTTAAATTTTCAATCAATAAACATAAATATTCACTAGTGAAATTGATAATATAGAAACACTGTAGGTATTTTGTTGGCTGCCAAGAACCTCTTTTTACAAATATCAACAACATATCTCTTATTGATGGAGTTCTAAGAAATCTACAAACATTAAATATAATATGAAGTTGAATAAAACTTATTGGAGCACAAAGAAATATATTCCAGTACAGTCCTTTCGATTGTTTACTAACCTATAATATGTTGTTCCTGATGATTTTTTCGTATTTACACTGTCTCTACTTGTACAACTTCGTGAAGCACAAGAAACTATTATTGTTCAATTATTAAAATAGAAAAAAAACGACACTAACAAAAAGAAAATCCAAAAATACCCAATTCACATCCACAAAACAATACTAATGTCAAGTTGACAGAGAAGTGGAAGTAAAATGGCGAAACCGATACCACTTTTATGATAGGCGTAGCGACTCCTCTCAATACTAGCTCCATGATTTTAGCAAATATTTTTATAAATAACCATTTAAAAACAATTTAAGATAAATTACAAGCTAATAAGAAACATATAAATAATAATCATGAAACAAAATGTAAAAAAAGAAAAATTCTTAATTACAATAGTTCTGTACATTCTATCTAGTTTAATGATTTTAAATACCCACTATTTATATTACTTCTCAATAATTCTGCTGTACCCATATTATTTTATGTAGTTCAGTTTGTATTAATAAAGGTCTATTAAGAAATAAAAGGCGAAGAAATAATTATTTTAAGGTGGTGTCTGGTCAGCTGTAGGGGAAGGTAGAGGCTGATTTTCTTTATATTTTATATTCTTATCAATAAATTACCTTTTGCATTTTCATTTTATTTAGTCTACCTATAAATATTTCGATTTTTATTCGTTAAAAATGTTCTATAGCTTGGTTTATTTCATATTTCTAACCATTGTAGTAGGCCTACAAGTCGTTCTCATCACAAACCACATACCTCAACTAGCTCAAATAATATGTATGATACTCCATCAACATTAACCACATCAGTACAAGAGATTTCAAGTACTGGACCACCCCAACCTGATATTATTGTTGATGTTCTAGTATCGAATAACTCTTCTGATGGTATCGAAGGTAATAAATAAAATCATTTAATTCAGTGCATGATGTCAACTTATCATTAAAATCTACTCTTATAAATATACATTTAAATTATATTATATTACATTTTAAAGTTTAATTATGTTTTTTGATAATCAAGTGGTTTTATAAAAATCGATAAATAGGTATTAAAAATTAATATTTTTTAGGTAATAAAATGAATGCTCTATTGTCACCATATCAGTTATTGAAACAAACTGGAATTGCTAAGCATACAATAACGCCAAAGAAGAAAAAAATGTATGAAGCAATCAAACAGCTAAATAAAAAATACACTATGGAAAGGAACAAGAAAAAATCCTTTAGGCGTAGATTATTTGAAGCTGAGCAATTTAGTAAAAAGCATCACCTTGAAGAAAATGTTGCCAAGCTAAACAGTATGGCTTCTATGCTCATTCAGTGTCAGCTGCGAGAATGTAAAAAATCAAAAAAACTTAGAAGGTTCACTCTTAATGAAAAATTGTTGGCTTTGATACTATACAAACAAAGTGCTAAGTCTTATTCAGTTCTCTCAAAAATATTCATTTTACCTAGTAAATCTACACTGACGAGACTTTTGGCAGAAATTGTTGGGAGACCTGGTATAAATGATGTAGTTTTTGAGTCTGTACAAGAATTAACTGCAAATATGGATTCTTCTGAAAAATATATAGCCATATTATTTGATGAAATGGCTATCATGCCTAGTCTCCATTTCAATGACCATTCTGGATTTATAGAAGGATTTGAAGATAATAAATTAAAAAAGATGAAGGTTAAACATGCTGCCCAGATATTCAGCCAAAGGCTGGCTGCAACACTTCGCTTAGTAAGTCAACTTGGTAAGTGATTTTGTTTAGTGAGTCAACTTGGCTAATAGTTATGAAATTGTACAAAAAATTATGAGGGTGTATTCTCAATTCATTTTTATTTTTGGATTGAAAAAAGTATTTTAATATACATTATTATATAGTGTAAGGTTTATATGTATGGAATAAATTATATCCAAATTTAATGATTTTTATAAAAATTTCTCAGACTGATAATTGTTATTAGGAAGGGATAAAAATTTGATAAAAGCAAAGGTCCAACCAAATTGACAATGTGGATGTGAATAGGTAAACATAGGGGCATGATAGCATAATAGAATAGATATAGTTAGCATTAGCATTTCATAATTCAATAAACGAATTTATACATATAATCAAATCACTATGGAATTTGTAGATACAGAAAGAAGGTGTGGGGAGATGTATAGGAGACTGCTGAATTGTTATATTTCTTTGACCGGTTATTTGATTCTGTAAATGGCTCAAATAAACTTCCCGATCATGGAAAATGTTTGCGAGCTGGTTTAACAGATGTGTCTGACCACCTTGAATTTTGGAACAAAGAAGCTTTGCCCATTCTCGATACCATGCAATTTCAAAGAAGATCGTCCAGGGAGCAAGCAAGACCTCCAAGTTTAAAAAACTGGTCTTTTACAATTAAAAATATTAAATCAATTTGGAGTGTTTTGAAATGTGAAGGTTTTTCTTATTTACTAACAAGAAGGTTAAATCAAGACCCTTTAGAAAATGCTTTTGGTCAGTTGAGGAGCTTTGGTGCTCAAAACACCAATTCCACATCGAACCAATTTGTGGAAAATTTTAAAATACTTCTTTTCAACACTGCCCTGTCATTTTATAAAAATTCATTCAATTGTGAGGATGATAGATGTAACAGTATGATGATTTCAATAAAAAAACTTTTTGTTGAAAAAAATGATAGTTCTCCAAACAACAGTAGTGTTTCTAATATTCTGGACTGTGCAGAATTAAATAATGAATCACATGAATTAACTTTTTCACATAAATTACACGAATTAGCCACAAATTATGTAGCTGGTTACATACTGAAAAAAATTAATAAAAAACTTGTAACATGTTCAGTTTGTAAAAAATGTTTGTTTTCCGATAAATATGATTCTGATAAAAATCTGTTAATTTCATCCAGAGAATATGGTGGATGTGTTTCTAGAAGACTGTGTTACCCTACATCTTCATTTGTAACTACTTTTTATGATATTTACAAAATAATAAATACATATTTATTTGAATAAAAAGCCATACAATAAATATTTAAAGAATGAAATTGAGACCACAATAAGTAGAAAGGTTTCTTTCGAATTTTTATTTTGTAACAAAGATGACCATAAAATGAGCATTGCTAAATTAATTACAAAATTTACTATTAGAACCATTACACATAACTGGTGCAAACGTGTAAATCAAATTATACAGGGCAAAACAAAATTATATACAGGTTCAAATGAGATTAAAATTCAAGCTAATAAAATCCGTTTAAACAGAATTAAAAAAAAGAATAGTAAACAGCCAAAGCATGTAGTAAATCAGTCTGTTTGATGTTAAATAAAACACCTGTGCGATGAAACTGTTTTTCTTTTATATACCTACATCATTACCTTACAAAAAACAGTGGTTGAGAATGTTATTTCTAAAATTTCATTGGAAACTTATCTTCTGTATGTTCCTCATGGTGTATTCATTATTCTTTCCGTCAATTTTTTGGGAAATTGAACCACAATCTTTTTTATGTTCTTTATCTCAACATTTTGGTAGCTTCGCAGTTACCGTTATCAAGGATAATCAAGTTTTTTTATATATCTGGTCCCATCTGACACTACGAAAAAATTCAATAATAATATAGAAAACTTCTTTCCAGCTACCGAAACGTTGAATTAAAAATATTGCAGTATAATTTCCCAAAAAGATAAAAAAAAGAATAGGAAACTTCTCTAAAACATTTGAATAAATAGAATATTATCCCAATTAAAATTTAAATTTCCCGCATCAAGCTAGTACTGATACGAATCTTCAGGTGGCACTGATTTTCATCTTCATTAGTTAGCATTGTCGTGAACCGTCTAGAGGTATGTGGTTTGTGGTTCTCATCGGCCCACTATTTGACAGGTGCGCCACGTTGCCACATCTAGGATTCCGGCCTTGTATTCTAGGTGGCCATGGTCTTGAATTTCTGTAATTGGTTTAAGTTGTTTTGAAATTTGGCTAATTTCTCGGAGTTCTTCAAAGTCGATCTTCGTAATGTTGGGCGTTTGGTAGTTTCTTGAAGGAATTAACATCTTTGTTTCTAATTTTGGTAGTATGAAGGGTTTACCGTGACTAATTGGAATTTTGTTAATGAACTTTTGATTGTTGGTCCATATTTCGCATGAATCTGGTATTTTGATAAGTATTGGATCTGTGACTTGAATATATTGATTACTTCGGCATTTTGAAAATATTTGTTGTGATTTTTCTGGTATGATGAGAACTTCATTTTTGGTAACTTGTGCTGCTATTAGTTCTTGAACATTTACTTCTATTATGTGGCAATGTGTTGGATTTTCTCCTTTTAATAATTGTATTGTACAATTATTTTGAGACATTGGATTCTGTTGGCAATAATATGTATTTTCTAAAAAAGGGCATTCTTCTCTTTCAAATTGAGTATCTTCATTCTTGCGTGCCAAATAAGGAAAAGAAGGTGTATACGTTTTGTGGTTTTGGATAATGGGAAATAAGTGGTAAAATTCATAGGTTTGGTCTTTTAAAATAGGTACCTATATGGAATGCAAAAATTAATTTAGAGTTTGATATTGATACCGTGGGTGCCTAAAAATTGATAATAAGTTAACATGTTGTTAAATTTAGGAATTTGTTTGGAATCATATATATTATACAAGTGCTTAATCATATCGAATATATCAGAGCTTGAAATTATGGAATTATGTAGAGAGTTTAATTTTGAAAATATTATAGCGTTTTCTGAATTGTCAACTAGATTAATTGTTGTTTGACAATCTAAAGTGATTTGTGAAATGATGCCTTGGAAGCTTAAATAACTTTCAAGAGTTTTAATTTTTTCATAAAATGATCCTTGTATTTGTTCTAAATTATTCTTAAGTGTTTCTTGATTTTTACTTAAAATAGTTATAGATTTATTATAATTGTCAATTAGTTTTTTTATATAAGGAAGTTTGTAAATTAACTTCTTGGATTATGTTTTTCTGATTTTTCTGTAGTAAATCTATTGCAGTATTATACTTAATTTCATCATCTGCATCTAGAGTTCCAAAAAGCCATTTATCAACTTTACCCACTACATTTATTAGTCCTCGTTTATTTCTAATATGGGGAGTGAGATTATTTAATTTATTTTCGACAATATTGATTAGATATTGAGTTCTCATTAACATATTTTGTGCTAAGCTATGATATGATATAGGATTACTTACATTGACTATGGTTATACTATGTTTTACTATATTAAAATGATTAATAAGATTATTTGCTTGCTTAATAATTATATCTAGGTCTACCTAATGTAAGAAAGTATGTTTATTATATATTATTCTAGAGTTTCCTAATTGGATGGGAAGGAGAAAGTTTTCTATTTTTGTAATTGTTATGTCTTCGTCATTGCTGTGTACCTGAAGTACCTGGAGTATTATGTATGTCGTTGTCAGTAATGTCTGGAGGTTCATTGTCGGGTACCTGTAACAATTTTTTTATTTTATGTCTTGGTTTACGTGTTAAGGTTTTGTGATAAGTTCCTTTGTCTGTTTCGATTAGTACACCTTTTTGTTTAATTATTTTAGTCTTTTTGAATTTGGGTGATTTTTTGTTTCTTAATTTAGTTCTAACGTAGCATGTTTCTTCGTTTGAAAAGTCTGGGGGGTTGTCACGTTTTCATTTAATTTTTGAATATTTTTCTCTTTAATAGTCTCATTATTTTGTCTTATTTTTTCATAAAGTTTCTTACTGTTTTCTTTATGATCTTGCACATATTATGTTGATATTATAAGGTGATCATCTAAATCAAAAGGATCAGGATTATTAACGTGTCCTTTAATTATTTCGAATGGAGTGTGTATTTTGTTACGGAGTGTTATACAATAATTGTTATAACAGAATATGGCATTTTTTATTAATTGATTAGGTTGCATGTTTTTATTTTCTTCTTGTAGACATCTATAACCCACATAGCAATCAAAAGCATATTCATGACTCTAGCACATGCTGAGGATATGTTTCAACTCATATTCCTCAAATAATATCCCTAGTATATTCTCAGCATAACTACTTTACTGCTATGCATATTCTTTCCATCATATCTGTCTAGGAATATTGTAGCATATTCTAGGGATCTTGGAACATATTCCCGTAAATACTTCAAAGAATATTTGTTTCAGATAATACGTACATAACAATTCAACATTTACATAGTTCCCGATTTTGAACAATTTTTGTGAACTAACATTAGGAACTAACAAACAAATCATTCAAATTAACCCCGTAACCTTACTTTTTAGGAAATATAATATAATTTTTTTATTTTGTCTATGTTGGTACAAATGTTAAAATCTCCCTGGTGGCAACACTGTGTGCTTCTTACTTCACACGTGCTTGGTTGTAGGTGGTCTGTGCACGTGCTGTGTTACACACTTGTATTAAAATAGTTATTGTTGAATGTTACTTGTTACTTTCTTTTTAACTAGTTAAAGTGTTTATTTTTAAAGAAGACATTTTATTAGTGTGTGTTCAGTGTTCTCTATTGTGGATTGTGCAGTCGACCAGAACCCGATACTGAAGTGTGGTGAAGTTATCGAAAAAAAGTTAGGTTAGGGTAAGCTTTCTTTTTTCACAGCTATCTTCTAAGAGTTTTTCAGAAAATAATATGTCGGCAAGAAGCCTGATGAAAAGTAAAAGGACTTTTAGACGATTTATTTCGAAAAAGACCCGCGATGAAGAGATGTTAATCGATTCAGTAATACTTGATAACATCAGTCCACATTCTGAAGACTGTCCCACTATTACAAATGCACATTTTTCCGGAAATGAATCAACATCTGATAGTGATGGTCCTGTAGAAATAATACCGGAAATAAAACCACGTTTGTCTGCAAATGGTGTAGATCCAATTTGCACAGGCAATCCTCTGGACATAAGAGAGACCTATCCTATTTTAAGCAAAATTGTAAGTAAAACAGACAACCAAAAATTAAGTTGGGAAGATGCACACCTAGATTTGAGGAAATGGGCAGTTGAAAACAAAATTTCTCATTTGGCCCTTAATGATTTACTTAAAAATGTATTGCGTAAAAATTTCCCAGATGCAAAATTTCCTATGGATGCCAGAACATTATTGAAAACATCTGAAAATTTGTTCATAGAAAAGAGATCTCCGAATTATTGTTATTTTGGTATTGAGAAGTCCATAAATGTTTTATTTCAAACCTGTAATAGTATTGAGTTAACAGATAGAGATGTTATAAACCTTGCTATAAATGTTGATGGCCTACCTTTGAGCAAAAGTACTGATAGTTGTTTTTGGCCTGTTCTGGGTTGTATTAAATCTTTCCGAAAGTTGAAAAATACTGTTTTTTTGATTGGTATATATCATGGTAAAAATAAACCTGAACATCCAGACATTCTTTTATCTGATTTTGTACTAGAATGTGAGAAACTGAATGGAAAAATTTTAGTAGGTGATTTAGTTTTAAATTTTAACATCACAATGGTAATTTGTGATATGCCAGCAAAGGCATTTATGTTACAAATTAAAGGACCAACAGGATACTTTTCTTGTACAAACTGTTTAGTGGAAGGGGAAAGTGATAGAAATGTCTATTTTCTTGAGATAAATTGCCAAAAAAGGACTGATAGATCTTTTCGACAAAGGTTAAATGAAGAGCATCACATTGGAACATCTTTAATAGAACGTATTCCAAATTTTGATTTAATAAACAATGTCCCTTTGGATTATATGCACTTGGTGTGTTTAGGGATAGTGAAGAGGCTTATTACCCACAAAAAATATGGTTTTATTTTTGGAAAACCCCCACACAAAATTCGCGCATCTGATGTTGTAAAAATTAATCAAAGATTAAAGAAGATGTCTCGTTTCATACCATTTGAATTTGCAAGAAAAACACGACCTATAACAGAGAGTAAAAGATATAAAGCCAGCGAATTAAGAACCTTTTTGCTTTATACTGGACCAGTTGTCCTGAAAAATATTTTGCCAAAAAATAGGTATACCAATTTTTTAGTGCTTTCCATTGCCATATCTATTTTAGTTAGTGATTTGGTATATGACCAATCATGGATTAACTATGCAGAAGATCTTATTAATTGTTTTATTAATAAATCTAAGATTTTATATGATTTTGGATTCTTTTCTTTAAATGTTCATTCAGTTATACATCTAGCAGATTGCTGTAGAAAGTTTGGTCCACTTGACAATTTCAGTGCTTTCCCCTTCGAAAATTATATGCAAAAGATATTAAAATATGTAAGAAAAGCTCATCAACCTTTATCACAAGTAATCCGAAGGCTATCTGAGGAAAATAACTTATTTAGTAATTTGTCATCACATGACACTTCAGCTAGTAGCAATATTCCAAGTTGTTCTCAAATGCATTCAGGAGGTCCTTTAGGATTGGGTTCTAAAAACCCCCAATTTAAGAAAGTTATTCTTAATAATTTTACAATTTCTTGCAATACTTTTGGTAACCGATTTGTTAAGTTATCAGATAGTAGTGTTTTTGAAGTAAAAAATATTTGTTATAATAAAAATAATGAGCTGTGTGTTCTTGGAGTAAGACATAAAATAATAGGTGACTTGTTTGATAAGCCATGTAAATCTTCTTTCCTAGATATCCACATAATTAATACATTGAGGCCATCTGAGTTGTTATCTTATCCAGTTAAAGACATTATCACAAAATTTATAATTTTACCTCTTAATGAAAATACAGATAATTCCTTTGTAATATTTCCAATCAGCCACTGCACCCAGTAATAATTTGTACATTAGTTTTTGATTTATCAAGGCAGAAATTTCTCAATTGGTATTATACCTCCTATTATATCAAAATGCTCTAGTAGGTATAGAACTTGACTGGGTTTTTTTCAACATGATTGTATTATTTTTAATTTTCTGTAAATAATGTAAGTAATATGTGTTGATAATTGGTTTTATTGTGTATAATAGGTGTAGTTTGACAAACAACACTTTCAAGGCCTGTGGTGTAGTGTAGAGTGTACTTGAGTTTCACTATCCATTTGACAATTATTAGTGGAAACATGCATCTTTGGGCAGTAATTGCTTTCGATGATGAAAATTCTGTAGCAACCATACCCAGCACATGGCTTTGGAAAGCAAATGATGGCAAAGACATGTGTTATTGGCCTTCAAAAACTAAAAATGTCACTGGATATGTAAAAAGAAGGGAAGAACCAGCTGTTGATTGGGAACAATATGCAGTTACTATCTTAGGAAATAATTATGGTATGAACTCATTATTTCAAATATTTGGTTTAATTTATTCAATGATTTTATGTTGAATACTATCTGTAGGAGGTAGTATATGTTCAATGATATGCTAGCTTTGTTTTTTAATTTATGGTGGAGAATATGTATTTGTATTCAAATTTTAGCTTCCTACGAAATGGCTGTGAAAAAGGCATTAAAGGCAGAGGCAACATCAGAGCTTTCATCAACAAGTGACACAGCCAAAAGAAAGAGAATCCAAAATAGACTTTACTTAACAACTCCAATCACTAATACAGATATGAGTGATAAGTCAAGTGATTCAGAAAGAGAGGAATGTACTGATGAAGATGATTATCCAAAATTGCCTAAGCAGGTATCAACATAATACAGTCACTGACAATAAAAACTTAGTATGGAAACATGATAGGCACATGATAAATGTATGTTATTTTTTCAGGCAAGAAAAGGGAATTCAGATTTCGTTTCTAGAAGCAACAAAGAGAACAAATCGATAAATGTAAGTTTACATAAAGAGCAGTTAAAATATGCTTTTTTGAGGTCTAGTCACTATGGGATAACCAATGCTTCTTCCAGATTTGTTGCTTTATTCCTCTGAAACGTCTTATATGAAGGAATGAATCTCTGTGAAAATAACTTTAAAAATTTGTTATGTTATATGTAAAAAGATGGGTTTAACCCCAGCATCAAAAGCAAAATTTTATTAATTAATTTTGATACATTCTGTGATGAAGCAAAAAAATTATCATATGAACATAATTATCTAATACATGTATAACACAAAAATGAAGCATTTGCCAACAAAAATGAAAAAAATCGATTAAGAATTTACTCTGTAAATTTATTTATTTTTAAGGTGAAAAAGCACACTGAAGTTACTCCAAAACCAAACAGTTATTATAGGGTAAGCAAAACTTAACTCTCAACTGAATTCAGGAATATGGAATGTATAATAGGTACTTTATTGGCTTGTATGTCGTGTGTAATATTTTTTTTTAATTAGGATCAGGACAGCACTCCTCTGCCCAAATGTAGTGATGCTCATAATTTCACCAAATCCCGATGTGATACCCCTGACATAATTATTCCTGATGGACACTGTACTCCTACATCCATGAAAATTATAGGTGGAAATTCTACCCCAAGATTTGTTACCTCTAATTTAAACAAAAATAACTCTGTTGATGATAAAGGTAATAAAGTAGAAAAAACTTGCATTTATTGGTGTATATTAGTTTATTCCTTGTTGATACAGTAAGACAAGGAATTTTAGTAATAGTATTTTATCGTGACATAAATTTTAATTTTGTTTCTAGAATTCAAACGACAAGTTTTAACAAAATTGAATATTATTATTGCCAAGTTAAGTAGCCATGATGAACAATTTCAAGCCATAAATAATCTTTTGGACAACTTTAAACCAAAATATGGTGAAGAAGAGACACCTGCAACTGGACTGGAGTTGCTTCCAGTCAATAATGATGATAGCTTGGCTTTATGTGAGCAATTTTTAAGCGATACAATGAATTTGAGAAAATTGGTGAGTCATAATATCATTTCAAATATTTACACATATGCTATATTTTTGCTTGCTTTTGTTTAGGCAAGAGAACTTAGCAGAATGGGAGGAACTACAGTGCCTGAAATGACTCGAAAACTTTTGTATAAAATAATCACCAACTACTACTACTACTACTAAATGTACAGGCGAGCCTTGTCCTGGACAACTCAAGCCAAGGTTCCGACACTGAGGCCACTGGCGGGCCCATTGTGCCAATCCTGCTACCTAGTCATCCATGAAGCCGAGCCCTTCAATAAAGGCCACAACCTTTTTCAGTGGATGCCTGCTTGTGTCTCCAGGAGCCATGACAGTGACTCCGAAGATTCGCCTGCGTAATACAGCCCAGTGTGGACACTCTAAGAGAACATGAACTGACGTTTCATCAGTCATGCCGCAACCCCTACATAGGGAACTTTCCTCTACTCCTAGATTGTAGAGGTGCTTCCTCATACAGCAGTGCCCTGTTAGGAGTCCTGCTATCTTCCTTAGCCTACTCCTTGGTAGTTCAGTGGCTGCCCTGGCGTGTCCATCAGTCCATCCCTTCAGTAGAAGTTTGGATTGTCTAGGACCCTGCAGAGCATTCCAATGAGCGAGGTGCTGATTCCTCAGCCACTTCTTCGTCTCCTTGCGTATCCTTTGTTTTGTTAGGCCCAGGGTCGGGCCCGGGCCGCAGAAAGGAGCTGCCGCCCCTTCCGCAGCCAGTGCATCCGCCATCTCGTTGCCTTCAAAACCAGAGTGGGCTGGAATCCATTCTAGCCGCACCACGTTCCGCCTTGCAAGATTAGCAAGTAGTTCTCGACATTCGTTAGCAAGTCCTGAGTTGCTGGTATACCCACTCAGGGCTTTAATTGCTGCCTGACTGTCGGAGTATATGGTTATGCGTCGATCCACATAACCTCTGTCTAGGTTTATCTGCGCACATTCCAAGATAGCATATATCTCGGCCTGATATGCAGATACACCCTCACCCAATGGTACACAAACCTGTGTTCTTGGGTTCCTGGAGTAAATTCCAGCCCCTGCTCTATCACCGGAGCATGAGCCATCTGTGTACCAGACGGTCCCATTAAGCTGTGTATTCCTCTCTTTTTCCCAGGACTCTCTATCCCGTATCATGGCCCTGTATGGGGTAGCGAAGTAGTACTTACGCAGGCATTCATCAGCCGCTCGAGCCAGAACTGGAATATCTTCCAGGAGCCGGAGCTTCTTGACGTGCCTGCACTCTTCCCCTCTTCGCACGTATCCCAGCCGTTTCAAGCGCAGGAAAGCCCTCTCCGCCTCAGCCTCGATCACATGGTGAAGAGGCCGAAGACCAAGGATCACCTCCATCGCAACAGTTGGTGTAGTTCTCATGCAGCCAGTTGCCCCCAAACTGACCACCCTTTGAAGGCGTGCCAGTTGCGATCTAGCCGTGACCAAGGTTACCCTCGGCCACCAGACCAGAGCCGCATATGTGAGCATAGGCAGCATAATCACTCTATAGAACCATATGATCGTTTTGGGGGTCAGTCCCCACCTCGGACCAATGGCTCTCCTACAGGCCCAATACGTGTTTGTCACCTTGCTTAGGCGACTATCAAGATGAGCCTTCCATGTCAGTGATTTATCAAGGATCACTCCTAGATACTTCACCTGTTCAACCACCGGCAGTGGTACTCCATCAAGATTTAGACCCTCAGGTCTTATACCTCTCTTTTTGGTGAAAGCAACTATCTCAGCCTTGGCAGGATTAACTGCAAGTCCGTGTTCGTTACACCACCCATGTACCCTATTCAGAGCCCTTTGCATGAGGTCCCTGAGAACGGTAATGTGCCTTCCAACAACAAGGACAACGATATCATCGGCATACCCAATCGTTAGAAAGCCCTCACCGTTTAAAAGGGTTATTAGCTCGTCAATGACTAGGTTCCACAATGTGGGCGAAAGAACACCCCCTTGCGGACATCCCCTAGCGACGATTACTTTTGCCACATGGTCTTTCCATGTGGCCTCTACTGTACGGTTGCACAACATGGCCCCAAGCCAGTGAGTGATCATTGGCTCTATTCCATGATTTGCCGCAGCCCTACACATGGATCCTACAGGGGTGCTGTCAAACGCCCCTTGTATATCCAAGAAAGCTCCCAGGGCGATCATGCCATTTTCCAGCGCCTTCTCCACCTGAGTTACCAGTTGGTGTAAGGCACTTTCAGTTGACTTGCCACACCTAAAAGCATGTTGGTTGTTGTGCAAAGGATACCTAAGCCCAACCTTTTCCTTTATGTATCGATCAGCCACCCTCTCCAGTGTTTTCAGCACAAAGGATGTTAGGCTAATGGGTCTAAAGGATTTAGCCACCGTATATGTGGTACGACCCGGCTTGGGTATGAAGACGACTTTCACCTGCCTCCACTGTTCAGGGACATACCTGCGTGCCAAACAGGCCCGAAAGATATGCACCAGAATTGTTCCAACGGCCTCCCAGCCTTGTTGAAGCAAAGCCGGGAAGATTTGGTCTTTCCCCGGAGACTTGTATGGTCTGAATGACCGTATCGCCCAAGTACTCCGCTCGTATGTGACTATTTCTTTTGCTAGAAGATAGTCCTCTTTACATGGTCGCTGTATACCTACATATCCCATGTCAGGACACTCCCGCTCGATTCCCTCACAATCGGGGAAGTGTGTCTCCAGTAGATGCTGCAAGGTATCCACCGGGGTTTCGGTGAAAACACCCGGTGCGGCTTCCATGCAGCCTAGAGCGCTGTCCGGTGATTTCGTTAAGATCCGGCGCAGCCTTGACATTTGAGGTACCGAGACGATATCCTCACAGAAGGCCCGCCAGGCATCTCTTCGAGCCAACCTGACCGCACTCTTGTACTCATTTCGTTTCTGGCGGTATTGCTCCCAATCCAGATCCGACTTTGTCTTCCTAGCCCTATTAAATAGGCGCCGGGTATGTTGCCGTAGCGAATCCAAAGACTTGTTCCACCATTTGTGGCCCTTACCCTCCTTCCTCGTTTTTTCGGCGCAGTTTTCTTCATATGACGAGACAATAATCGAGCCCAGCTCCGCTATGGCCCAATCAATCTCATCATTATTGCTAAAGTTCCTAGGGAAACTGCCAAGCCTCCTTGCGAGATCCAGTTTATACCGTTCCCAGTTGGTAGTCTTGGGGTCCCTATACTTGATTGATTGTTTTTCAACAGCAACCCTGTAACTGAAACAAATGTAATTGTGATCCGACAATGACGGATCATCATTAACATGCCAGTCCCTTACCATACTTACAACGCTACTTGACGCAAGCGTCACATCCAGGACTTCAGCCCGAATCCTATTTCGGAATGTTGGTTTCGTCCCTCGGTTGAGTAGTTGCAAGTCAGTGGTACCTAGATAGTCAAGCAAAGCCTCTCCCCTGCTATTGACGCCTGTGCTGCCCCACATAGTGTGGTGCGCATTGGCATCGCAGCCAATAAGAAGAGGCAGTTTCCTGACCATGCAGTATTCCACCGCCTTGCGGAACTCCTCAGTAGGTGGTAACTCTGGTGAATCATAGGGCAGGTAAGCAGAGCATACCACTAAACTATGCCTCGTACTATTCCTGCCCAGGAAGTCCACTCTCACCGCTACTAGATCCCTGAAACAAAGTTCCTTTATCAGTATTGCACTTACACTTGCGTGCGTAGAAATGCACGCTCTAGGGTTAGGTTCACCCACTGCATAGAATAAGCTACGCCCGGGTGTGCCTAAGCCTCGCACATGCCCTTTATACACCCATGGTTCTTGTATGAGGCATATGCCTGTCTGCAGCTTTGCCATCCTCTGCGCGAATACTCCTGCAGCGGCACGGCAATGCTGCAAGTTAACCTGGGTAAATTTTAAGGCCCCTTCAACAGACATTGAATATCTTCAGAGGTACCTCCTTACCCATTAATAATTCACTCCGGAGTCTCCGTAGTTCCCGGGAAGATAATTCTAACCTTCCCGAGCCCATACCGGATTTCCCCCTTCGTATGGTTGAGTGCCACCACCGATCGAGGATCGAGCCCCAAAACAATGTTCTGCCTCAAAGAGGCAGCATCCCATCGGGAGGCCCGAATCACCCACCCTTCAGTCCTCAGGGTCGGATTACCAATCCGGATCCTCCTGAGGACCTCTTGGGGAGGAGACTCGATCGGCGCTGGCACCCAAACCATTGCCTTCTTAAGCTGTTCGAGGGCCGACTGCTCAATGATTTTGAGCGCCAGTCCCTCGTTTTTAATTTTACCTATAGCCTCTTTGAGCCAAGCCAGAGAGCCCCCATCTGTACAGGTCACCATAACGGCTCCCCGGGCAAACGAGTGTCCCTCAAAGCTCGGCACAAATGAGGCGCCAGTCCTGTACATATCCTCATGCAGTTGCGTGAGGATATGCGCGTACTGCTCCTTGGTGAGCAGATTGTCTGGATAGCCATCGCGGATGATGGCCACCTTGAGGTCACTGCTTGCAGCTTCCCCGTACGACTTGTGCTCACCAGGGACCGTGCACACCTTCTTTGGAGCTTGCCTGGCCTCTGGTGGCGTGTTGTGCACCCGAGGCCTCTTAGCTCCCCCTTTGGTGACGTCAAGCTTGACCCCGCTGGGACCAGCATTATCATGCATGTCCCGGCTGGGCGGTGCTGGTGTCACCTCTTTGCAAGGGACAGTTGGGCCACCTTTAGGTATCCCTTCTGTCGCCCTTGCGGCTCTCCTCCTTCGTTTCTCGGCACCGCAAATAGACTTGCGATGCCTCTTCAGTATTTCAGGTGATGGGGCAGTTGTTCCCGGCATTGCCTGGGCCCTCACCGCTCCCATCATCTGAACATCTTCTTCGTGGGGCCCGGTTTCAGGGCACCTCTCAGGAGCCTCTTTCGTAAGGGCCCTATACTGGTCGCCCATCTCTAGAGTCTCCTCCGAGGTCCCTCTCTCCTGAGCCCTCCCCTCTTCTCTATCACTTAATGGATCCATGTAGATCCCACGAGTAGCAAGGGAAATCTTGGTCCACCTCCGCAGAGCCCCGCATGCGGAGGTAAGGCTACCTACAATGGGGTTTCGCCCATTTCCCCAAGGTGATGACCAGTAGGTGCCGATCTTCTGTTCGACCACGCATCCTGTAGGCCCGGTCATCCCACCGAAGGATTCAGGATTTTTGATGAGGTTGTCTCCTCTCGGTCCGGACAGTCAAGTCAAGACCCCCCCCATCCCTCTGGTCCGCGAGACATGACCACAGACGACCAGGGAACGTTGGTATAACAGGTGATTCCGAGGTAACCTCGAAGTTTCACCTGGCATCGTAAACCCTATGTGCAGTCCCTTAGCCACGATACTACAGCTGGGATAGGTGAAGTTGGTCCGCGGCAGGGTTGAGGGCTGCCAGTTGAGGTTTTATGCTCAACGAGCCCCCATAAATCCCCACAACCTCTTCCTCACATAGATCATTGTCAGAGGCCCTCCTATCCGCCACCTGGAGACGCGCCGGGTTGGTTCTTCACCCCCTCCACACCAATAAACACCCCGAGAACAGTGACGGACATCGTGTATGTCTACTGATGCGGACCCGCCAATGAGTTTGCAGAATTATACAGTTGGGAAGGTGGAAAAGGCAAAAGAAAGTTTATAAATGTCACATTGTCAAGACTTGTTATAGGTGAGTTCGGAAATACAAAAAAAAATAGAATGAAAGCTTTCTCATGGGGAGTAGTTAGTTAAAACAGCCTGTGGAGTATAAATAGTTTGTATACATATGTATTTTTATTGAAAGAAGCAGGACTTTGTGTGCTTGAGTCAGTACAATCTACATGCAACCATAGAGGGAGTCAGCAAGTTCAGATTGACTGGCTGACAGAGCAAAGTCAATTTGTTATTTATAGAATAATATCTTTATCCAACAATTTTAGATGCTGTCCAATGTAATAAGAGAACACAAAATGCCTGTGACGATGAAATTATCCAAGAAATAAAGAGATGGTTAGCTAAAGCTAAAGAACGGGTTAAAAATGAATTGAAGAAAACTGAGAGGTGTGTTTTAAATTTTGGACCCTATACTTGACAGTTTCTGTGTTAACTGCTGTTCTTGTCTCACTAGGTATATTGTCAAATATTTTGACAAATATCACTTTATTGATTTTTTTTAAAATGATATATGTGTCAGATTAGTAGTACAGTAAGATAATTGCAATGCGATGGTAGTAGTATTCATTGGATTCAAGTCATTAGTGCTATAAGAACGTAGGTCTTTGGTATCAAAACAAACATAATTTTCTCATAAGGGCAAATTCTTATATTTCAATTGTTCTAAAACTGCTTCCAGTATATCTACATGTTCCAATGGAAAATCTCCAGAAGTGATTTCCGATATTAATATTGCTCAAAGTGATATGTATAATTATCAGAATTTTAAATTTTCATCTTTTCAATTTTCCATTGTAACATGTATACTGGGACACCCGGTATATTGTTCTAATCCATTATATTTCCAGGTCTCAAAATCAGCAGCGTTCCCAGGACACCGAAATGGAATAGAAAACGTGAATAAAAATTTCTTAGTTTTTAATAAATGTTTAAAAGTATTTGATGTCTTTTGTTTGAAGATTATTAAGGATGGCATTTATGCTTCAAAAAATGCCAAGAAACTAACTACTAGAACCTTTAAGGATAATGATGCATCTCCTAAAGTCCTACAAAATGTGTCTGGATATGGATGTCTACAAATGTTCACCATGTACATGGTGAAAAAATTTATTTGGGTCACCCGGTATGCTGCTATATATACAGGGTGTCCTAGAATATGTAGGCAATCTCCCGAATTCCCTATAGAATACATAAAAATAACAAATAAAGTTCCCATCTTTTTTTCCTAGGACCACACTCAAGATATAAATAATATGTTCCAAAAAAGGTCATCCCTGGAAATATGTTTCTATGAAGGTACAGAGTACAGCATCCCTCCCCAAAATGTATATTCATTTTGGACATCCATACATATACCTATAGGGGATATTGAGCATATATATAGCATATACTATATTGGTGATATAGGTATATTCTGAGAATATTTGAATATATTCAAAGTATATATTCCAATCATATACGTAGCATATACTACTTTTGGCCAAAAAAATATACCCAGCATATTCTCAGCATATGTTAACCATATACTGTGTATATTCTAGGGATATAATCTCAATATCCTTATGCGTTTAGGAATATGCTTAGAACATACTTGGTATATTATTTTGCTATGTGGGAAGTAGACATAATAGTTTAGATAGAATTAATAGTAGCAGAAGGGAAGTTGAAACTATTGACACAAATCAACAAGATAATCAGAATTTTTAAAATGTTGCTCCTTGCGCCAAAATTTAGCTATTTGTCATCCCAGAGAATTTATAAAATTAATAGATGATTTTAAAAATGAACAAATGTTTGGTTTAATCATTATGAAAGGTCTTATAAATAATCAGGAAATTCAATTAATAATTGACACAGGGAGCGAAGCATCACTTATAAATTTAAGCTTAGTTGAAAAATTTAAACTAAATGATACAAATGAGAATTTTATTAATATACCTAAACTAATTTTATTGGGTGCAAACAATGAGAAGTTACGTGAGGTTAATAAACTTTATGACACAAATATAGAAATAGAAAAAACAAAATTTAATTGTCAACTTATGGTAACTCCAAATTTAGAAATAGACATAGTTATTGGAACTGATATACTGGAAAATATGATGCAATCATAGATTATGAAGAAAAAAGAATAAGATTGAATGGATATTGGATAAAATTTTATAGCAAGAGTAGAAGTTAACTGTATAAACCCTCACTTCGTGGAATCTACTCATCATATGGTTTTAAATGAAACTAATTGTTTTTAAATGACTCCACAATATATTTGTAAAAATCTGTAAATTTACTTGCAATTTACAGATTTTTACAAATATATTGTGGAGTCATTTAAAAACAATTAGTTTCATTTAAAACCATATGAAGAGTAGAAGTGAAGAAAAAAGGATAATGATGAGTATGAAGGGAAGAAATAATATTGAAAATGAAAATGATAATTATTATTATGAAGAAGGAGAAGAGAAAACTGCCGTCCTAAGAGTTGTTGTCCTATCAGTTAATTCTGCATTTTGAGATAATAAAGTTTTAGTGTTTATGCAAATATTTTTTTTGTTTTTAATTTTTTTTTCTTCAAATAAGCGCACAATTCAAGTGATCATTGAAGTCATTATAATTTTACCTTTTGTCTAAATTTGGAGGAGTACTTTGATTGCAATGGTAGATAGGACAATGAGACCAAGTAAAATACAAGAAAAATGCATATTATTTGTCCTAAGTGAAAAATTTTGTACGAACATATAAAATACTTAACTATCAAAAATACAAAAATATTAAATAACACCAAGCCGTATTATTATTAGATTCCAAAAATGGTACTACTCATCGATACTGGTAAGAACATTGTCATTGACTGGTAAACTCTCCCAAAATTTCATTCTATTCTCGGGTATATGCGACTTTAAGACTGTAACCAAATTGCACTTTCTTTCAGAAGTAATACCTCGACATTGTGTTTTTACTACGGGATCAGTAAATGATCCTTCAACATATTTTTGATTCAAAATGCTGTCAATATCTTGAAAAGTTTCTGAGAAGTTAGTTTTGTACTGAAAATGTTTTTGGCCTCTCCTGAAAGAAAGCGCAACAATATCTCTTAGGTAAAGTCGAGGAACTAGTTTCTGTAATTTGTATTTAGACGTGTAATCTTTGAAATTGAAAAAGTTATCAAGATTCATTTTGATAACACTGACTCGTCCAGAGTTTGAACTTTGTACTACATTCACAAAATCTTCAAAATCGTAGACCTTCTTCTTTCGTTTCAAGGATAATTCAACCTGGTGATGGAATGCATCAGCAGACATGAATGTATGGCCTGGTTCGAAGTACTTCACTTCTATGTTTTCAACACATACTAGTGAAGAATTAACGAGATACAGGAAAAAACTAACTATGGTCCAATTTTTGTTTTGGGATGAACAATTGTCCAGCCAAATTACAATTGTTTTTTTGTCTCTGTTTGCTAAAAAAAATGCGAAGTAAGCAGATATAATATCGTCTTTGGTGCGACCGCTTATCGCTTCGTGCCAAATTATGGCGAAGGGATTTTTATTCTTCTTTCCTAGAGGAACGAAACTTTCGTTAAATGCGATGATCCTTGGAGTAAAAATGATTTCTTTGAACATGTCTATGCATGGAAGCATGATGACCTGCAAAAAGAAATTGCATTTAATTTTGACTACATCAAAAGCATTTGATATTAAGTATACCTTTTGTAAATCCGCAGATACAATGAGACTTTCATCACTAGGGCTG
>CAJUYH010006000.1:0-21424 GCA_910591685.1 Galerucella tenella
TACCACAGCGCTTAGTTGACAGAACACGCGTTCACCAGAAAATTAATTATCACTCTGGTAGCACTACGTTGGGATGAACGCGACTATTTTCAAGGTTGTATGCTACTTGAAGTCACTTAGGAGGGAGGGAGTGCTCTTGTACACTCCAGGTTTTTGATATTTTTAACTGAAAAAAATCCTGTTTTTTATAAAACACTTTCAAATGAAATATTGGAAGGGCCCATTTTAATTATGCTGGTCTATTTTCAACTGTAAATTTTATTGAACTGTTCTATGGAAGTACTTATTTAACTGTTCATTACAAATGATTTACCAAATCTCTGAAATTTAAGGACCAATAAATTCATCTTCACAAAGCCGTCAGAAGACTAGAAAATCTCTTATTAAAAAAAGGTCTTTGTCTACGCTTTTTATACTTTCTTAAAGTGTCCGGGACCTGTCGATAAATAGCTATTCAAAAAGATCCAATATTTCTTTGTTGGAGATGAAACGGACAAAAATAGATCATTATTTTCTTACGTTTCACGAAAATTATACAATACAGTGAATATTGATAATAGTTGCTTGCCAAATGGAGTTGATAACAAAGAAAGACTTCGGAAAGAGTAGCTCTTGAAGACATGAAAACGTGATTGGTTTTTTTTATTTCTTTGAAAAAATAAATATTTCCCATTTGACATTCTGTTTCCCTTTTCAGTTTAAAAAAAGTGCGTTCAATTTTAAATTAGAGACAATCATCTTACCTCCCTTAACTTCACAAATTAAGTTGATGTTGGAGCCTTCGTTGTAAGGTCCCAATAATAATGAATTTTCTTTTTTTCGTCCATCGAATATGCTGATTTTCTCAGGTGGTACTGAAAATGAAAGAAAGTATGTTAAAACTAAATAAATTTGTTTTTTTGTGCAGCTCTACATGAGACGAGATAAGGCGAGTCAGAAATCTCGTCTTGGTCTCGTCAGTTCCGTCTCGTAACCACTTTTCTCGTCTTACTAAATAGCGGTACCTACAGGGTACTTACAACGTTTGCATGTAGATTCCTCTCGTGAAATTGGACAAAATGATATAGGGATTAAGGGGTCCAGCACATTTACTTTTCGAAATACAGGGTGCTAAAGTTTTGAAAAATTAAATGTTTTAATTTGAATGGATGGATAAATTGATTTGACATTTGGCAGGTTGTTTTTAAATTTAAAAGGGCATTTTTTGATGGAAAAATATTTTTCAATTTTCGTTCCAGTGGTGTACATTTGGAAGAATATGTCACCTTGCCCCTCCCATTTTTTACGCCACTGACTTTTGAAGCAATTTACATTCAATTTTAATTCCTCAATGGTTTTCACGTAAAAAACCAATAACCTTTACATATCAAAAAATTTGTAGTTTCCAAGATATTTAATGATTTCTTGAAGTCTGCAAGATTCCTTTTTAATATTTAATTAAAAAAAAATTCTTGTATTTTTTTCAATAACTACCGGAGTCTTATGGTTGGAATATGTAACACGAACTAATTTATGAATGCATCTAAAATATTCGGAAAAGATTGTTGAAAATATTTGTCCAGACTTGTGATTTTATTAATAAAAGAATTAAGCAGCCAACAGAGATGTTCAAAATGTTGTCCATTTACATTTATACAATATAATTTGCAACGTTTTCTCATCGAAAATAAATCGCATACCTTGGAAAGACTGGTGATTGCCGATAATTTTTGCTGTAGCTGCATGGATTCTTTCTATTATTTTTAAATAAAATCACAAGTTTGGACAAATATTTTCAACAATCTTCTCCGAATGTTTTAGATGCATTACTGTTTCATTAATTGTTTTCCTGTCACATATTCCAACCATAAGTACTTTGTAGTTATTGAAAAAAATACAAGAAAAATATTTTTTTCTCCGATTGGCAGCAAATATTAATTTTGCTGACACATATCAATCAGCAAAGTATTACTTCTCCTGCCTCGGCAGCAAAGTGATTATACTCAATTGGAATAAAACGTTTGACGTAAACTTTTATTAGCAATTATTACAATCAATTTAACAAGAATTTAAAAACATATGTTTTGTTGTTATCAACATTGATGGTGAAATTACTACAATTTTGAACGAATTTCTTTCCTCAGATAATTTGCAAATACAATATCCTCCTATATCATTATGAACAATCGGAGAAAAAATTATATGATCAGCTCGGCAGCAAAGTAGATTGACTGCCTTAGCTGAATTCCTAGCTTCGCTACGCTCGGCTATGAATTCAGCCTCGGCAGTCAATCTACTACTTGCTGACTAGTTAAACAAATAACTATTTCTTGAATCAATCAATAAAAAATGATCTTGAAAGCATTGATATCTTGGAAACTACAAAGTTTTTGATACCTAAAGGTTATTCGTTTCTCACGTGAAAACCATTGAGAAATACAAAATTGAATAAAAATTGATTCAAATGTCAGTGGCGTAAAGTAACATATTCCTAAAGGTTATTCGTTTCTCACGTGAAAACCATTGAGAAATACAAAATTGAATAAAAATTGATTCAAATGTCAGTGGCGTAAAGTAACATATTCATCCAAATCTACACCACTGGATCAAAAATTGAAAAATATTTTTCCATCAAAATACGCCCTTTTACATTTAAAAAGAACCTGCCAAATGTCGAATCAATTTATTCATCCATTTTAAAGTTATCGAAATAAAACATTGAATTTTTTAAAACTTCGACAACCTGTATTTCGAAAAGTAAATGTGCTGGACCCCTTAATCATTATATCATTGTGTCTAATTTTACGAGAGGTATCTACATGCAAACGTTGTAAGTGTCATTTGAAAACACCCTGTATATGAATTCCAATATAATATTCGAAACAAAACGTGACATGGGAAGAGAGAAATTTTAAATTTTTAAGGAACATTTTTTTAAGGGAATAACCTTAGCAGCTATACTTTCATATTTTGATCAAAGTTAATAATCGTGAAGAGAATCCATTGCATAATCAATATTAATCAAGTTCTAGTTTATGTATTTTAAAAACAACAGTTTGCTAACAAGCTGACCTGTGGTTTATACAATTAATTCACTTTCCAACCGATATTCTATGAATAATTCGTACTTCAACTAACATAGTGAGAACATGGCCCTTGAAGTTCCTTTGTAGTCCGTGTCTACTGTCTCTCAGTACTCCAGAACTCCCCATTTTACTTAGAAACCACAATAATGCAGTATCTAACTGACCCTTCCAAATCAGTTTTCAATAGTTTTGGAAACATTAACCTATTTAATAATTAGTAAAAATACATAGAACGTTACGTTGGGTGAATATAGTTGGAATAATAATATTTTAAGAAGGTAACAACCAATAGGAGAATGTTGAGTAGTTTTTTGAATCAAGTTAGTTGGGGTTTTCACTCTTCCTTTTTTCCTCAACCAAAATAATGCTTTATAACATTTAATACCATTCATATATCACCACAATGGGATGTTTTATTAAAAATATATTCTATTTAATTTAATATTGTTCTCACTGTGTTGTTTGCATTCGCATGTGGTTTCATCTTGGTTTGAATTTTTGATAGGCTCGGGTTTAAGCTTTACGCCTCATATTAATATAATTCTTAACATTCAAATTTATCAATTTATCGGAGAATGAAGTGATAAATGTCATCTGTCAACATTTCTGTCTTGAATAAGCTGACACATCCCAATGAAGGAGAAAGAGGAAGAAACTGGAGCATGAAACAGCAAAGAAACACTGTCGACAACTTCACAGTTAAACTAGTGACGTATCTGCATTATGAGTTGCATACTTTTAGTGAATGTTTGTTATTACTTTTTTTATTAATCTGTATTGAATTTGGAATGATTTTATTTTTGAATATCCCGTTATATAAAAGATGGGAACATAAGGACACCTCTATACAAATAGTTTACTGAACAAGGTAGACAAGGAGCTCTCAGCCAGAGAAACATGAAAGAGGCATTTGAAGACAGTTACCGATTTGGTGACTGGACACTGCACCCTGAGGAGACATCTGCATTAAATGGGTGACGGTAGTGAACGCATGTGCAGAAAATGTGAGCTCCATGATAAAACACCGACTCACATAAGTACTCTGCTTCTGTGAGAGCTTACAAGGACTCAGACGGAAGCACTTTGGAGAGGAAATAATCCAACCGCTACCACTGCTGACATTCCCTCCAGGGAAGCTTCTGGAATGGAAGTGAACAACATGTGAAAGGGTACAAAGATTCAGTTCAAGTGCATGGGCTGTGGAGCACAACCCAAACGAATGTATGAATAGGGTCAACATTTGAAGTTGAACATCCTACTGCTCTATCCAGGAAATTAACTGAGCTTCTTCTGCACGTTAATTCTGGAAAGAAAACCTTCACAGCATAGAACTTTCTCTGCATCTTAATTTCTCGATTATTTATCCGACAATTCACATTCAGTTCCATAATTGTCAATTCTACGATTATTGTTATCATTTTAACTTATCTTCCAAAATAAGTTATCGAGCAAATCCACGACAGTCCTGCCCTGGTGTCTCAAACAATGCTCTCTGCTCATTGATCGGAAGTAATTCAATTAATCTAATTAATTGCCTCAATCGCAGGCCACTTTCATAACAAACTTAACCTGCTAGACATAACTTATACACTTATCTTATGATTCGCTCCTCTGAATTTGGATTAAATGCAATTTCACAAAATAGATTGGACTAACTTTATTCAAGATCTGGTAGGACAAAATGGCTTGTAGAATAGGAAAATTATACATGGCCTCTCTCTAACACTAGTTAATAGGGATGTTATTAGGATATTACTCGGATAAGACGTTTTAATGACACAAGTTATTTGCGGTCTTCATTTCTACATAATATACATACACATTTAGAGAAAGATAGAGAAGTTAGATCTCAATTGGGTTAATATGCACGTAGCAGATGAGATTTTCAGCCTATATAGGAGCAGGGAATATTTTTTGAAATATTTAAGGAAGCACGTATCAAGTTGAGAAGGAGATATTTGGTATGAGATTCTCATTTCGCGCCAAAAACGATGGGTATGGGAATTACTGTTAACTGAACAAAAGTTTACTGCTCATGGTTACAGGAAGGTTTGTTGAAAGCTTGCACGTTTATATATATGATTTTAATGTACCCAAATTTGTTGTTTTTTTAATTGTCCAAGAGATACCAGAGAGACAAAGGACACATAGACAGTAGACTGAAACAGATTGCGCGCTTAAGAAAGGGAACCGAGTTACTATGTTCAAAGAATACATCCTAACCATCTTGAACAGTTACCAAGAATATGAGCATATATACACTGACGGATCAAAAACGGACAAAGGTACTTCCGCAGCAGTAGTAACAAGTAGTGGAATCATGGCCTATAGATTACCAGAAGAGTTAACAATTCATTCGGCAGAATTATATGCAGTGGCTAAGGCCCCAATATACTCTATAGGGAGTCCAACCCAAAAAATTCTAATAATAACAGATTCCTCCAATGTTTTAGATAATTTAAAGTAATGGTATCCAACCAACTCTCTAGTGCTACAGATCAAAGAGCATCTACAAAAGCTTCACACCCTAAGTGAAACAATAGAATTCATTTGGGTACTCTCTCATATGGGTATACCTGAGAATAAACGAGCTGACGAAATCGCCAGAAAATATTCTGCAAACGTCTCCAAGTCAACTACATTACACCCAGTGCCAACAACGGATGTGAAAGCGAAGCTCAAGGTGACAATCCGTTATTTTTGGCAATGTAAATGGACAGCCTTACAAACCAAATTAAGAGCAGTCAAAACAACGACACTACCATGGACATGTCTATCATCTTCGAGGAAATTACAAACCATTCTTACCCGGTTAAGACTAGGTCGCACAAGATGCGCCCATGCGTACCTACTGAACGGAAACCATCCTCCAAGTTGTGAAGTTTGCAACGTACAGTGTCCAGCATTTTTTAGTGGAGTGTCCTAAATACAACAATGAAAGACAAATATTAACTAACCTCTCAGTGCACCTTGTTGAATATTCTAGGTGAAAAGTGCATAATTGAAAATGTTATTAAGTTCCTAAAAGTCACAAATATGTATTCTCAAATTTAATTTGGGACACAAATAGGTATTCAGAAATTTAATCTAAGACACAATTATGTATTCTCAAAATAATTTAAAATTCCATGTTAATAAACAATACCGTATAGTTGAAATAATACCCTACTTGGTGTGCGTCATCGATTGTTAATCTCCTTCTATCACATTACGTAGGAAGAAATGGAAAAAAGGCAGGTCTGTGATTAATCCTAATAAAAATATCACAATAATGAACCGTTTGAATGTTTTACAAACGTTAACCCTAATCTTTGACTTACAAAAATTTGATTGGTTGATGTTTAGATTACGCGCCAGCGCAACCTATCAATCGCGAGGTTAAAATACTATGGAGGCGTAACTTTCGTAGCGGCAATGTGTCTTACGTATTTTTCTACCGTCACACTGACAGTTCTTGTCAGGTGTGTACTTTGTTGCTTACGGTCAATTATTATTTATGAGAAGTGAATATTAATCTTATTGTTATATTTATCTAACTAATACAAAAATATGCCTAGATACACGAAAAAACATCAGCATTTTGAGAGTTCTGAAGTATTTTCAGTTAGAAAAAGAAGCTGGTAATTATTAATTTCATAGCCTTCTCGGCTTTGGCTTAATACGATCCTGATGATTTTATTTATCAAATTTAAGCTAAATTTCAACATAGCAAATAAAATAAACGACATGCCGAAAACCCGGATATACGTCACAATCGATGACGCACACCAAGAAGGGTATTATTTTAACTTTATACCACTGCTGATAACCCTTAGTGGTTGATGCAGCTAAAATTAAATAAATAAAAAGATTACGTCCATTTTTTTGGAAAAAAAACGAATGTGCGGAAGCTATGTTTTAAATTAGTCGTCACTTGATTACTTTGACGTTTCACGTGAATTTTTCAATTAAACAGTATTAGTTAGTATTTTTTTATTTATTTTTTTATTTGGTAGGCAAAAAAACAGTTGTGTGTCGCATATGCAGAAAACGCTTCAGCAGCCCTTAACAAATAGCTGCCCTTGTGACACAATATAATATTGTGGTGTGTAGAGCTTTAAAGCATCCGTTAGAGGATCTGGTCCACTGGTCTACAAAGCATATATAAAAATCAGCGGTTCTGGTCGACTTCGCGACCCTCGGAATTTTATGTTCGCGAACCTTACCGGACCCAAATCAGCCATATAAATATGAGTTAAGTCACTCTTATTTTAAGTTACCTTTCTCACCTGGTACTTGTCCAGGTGTCACAAGACGAGCTCCACAAGCACGCAGGTTGGCACATAATTGGTTACTCCACCTGAATTCTTGTAAGAAGAATGACCTAGAGTGGAGCAGAACAAATTCATTGTTCACCAAAAAACTTGATAACATTTATTGGTTCAAAACAAATGTCCGTGCCCAGAAACTAGATCCTTCTGTTCACCCATTTCCTCAAGATCCCTATCTACGATTTCGAGTATATTCCTTCATTTTCAGTTGTCCTATTGTTCGCTGAAACTTTTTCGTTATCCTTCTTATCTTCCTGTAATCTCCGCTTCTTCCACTATTTCCTATTATTTTCCACTATCATCTGTGTGTTTTCTTATTTCATATTCATTCCTATCTATTTCTTGTGATAAGATGAGGTTTTTAAAATTATTTTCGAAATGAAAGAAAATATAAATTATCCAATTTATTCCCACTTTGATGAAAACACAATATCTTTATCAAAACGTTATGAATTTCATATTTTTCTTTGATCTCGCATTAAGATTGCCCAAAAATTGAGTCTGGATGTGGGCTAGAAAGTTTAGAAATCTCACCAGGCATTATTACCGCTAGTGCCATTTGCATGAAGAGCGTAGTAATAAAATTTTGTTATATTAACTTTTCAAGTTGGGCAGGGACCCTTCTCTGTAAAGAAGCGTCGAGATGGTTACACCGTCGTCGGCACCGGCCCTTATGAATTACTAAAGCTTAAAGTGAGTAATGTCTCCTTGGGGTACAGATAGTTTACCTTTTGTACAGCTCAAGCTGGAACTCTATTTAAAAAATGGATTTTTGCTTCGACTTGAAGGGCATTGTTTAACTGAGCACTTTCATTATTGGAAAAAATTTGGTTTTTGTTTGGGGCTTAATAATAAATCATGAATTTCATTCCTTTCCAGAATATCAATACTTTTTTATAGTTCAGTTTAAAATATATCGTTGGCCTCCACTTCCATATTTTTTTTTAATTACAACTAATCTAGAAACAAGATTAACGAGCAATATTTTTCTGTTAAAATCTTAAAACTAAAAAGTAATACAGAGTTAGACCCACTGGTAACTACTCAGATTTATTTTCACTCGGTTTCTCTACACAACACGCACTGTGCTCTGCTTTTAAACCACTACACTAGTTCGAAAGGTTTAGTCCTTTTGAGTTTTCTCACTAACCCACTTTGGTCCAGCAGCTGGATTGCTCCGACGTTATCGTGGTTGTGGAGCCGTTCTTCGTGCTTCTTTGCAAATTTTCTTATCTCGTCTGTTACCATATCCACACCCAGGTCTCTATAGAGGTCGCTATTTCTTACATACCAAGGAGCGTTGACAATGCCTTTTAGTACCTTGTTCTGGAATCTTTGTATGATTTCAATATTGCTTGCACAAGCACACCCCCAAAGTTGTACGCCGTATGCCCATACAGGTTTTGAAACTTGTTTGTATATCATCAATTTATTTCGAGTTGACAGTTCAGATTTTATCCCTAACAACCAATACAATTTTCTATATTTGAGATTCAGCTCTTCTCTTTTCTTCTTTATATGCTTTTTCCATCGTAACTTCGCATCTAAGTTCCTGCCTAGATACTTAGCCGTATTTGCATATGGGATACTTTTATTGTTAATATATATTGGCATTTGACCAGTGTGTTTATTTGTAAAATTTACATGCACTGATTTATTTTCATTAAGTCTAATGCGCCAGCTTTTCGTCCATGCATTGACTTGATTTAGGGCTTCTTGAAGTATTTTATTGGCTTCTTGTTCAGTTTTGCCAGTTGCCATACACATGTATCATCTGCAAACGTGGCTAATGTAGTTTGTTCTGTTACCGGTATATCAAAAGTGTATAGGAGGTACAGCAATGGGCCCAGAACACTGCCTTGTGGTACACCAGCCTTTATTGGTCGTAGTTGTAAGTATTGATCTTCGCATCTAATACGAAACATTATTCCACTAATGTAAGATTTTAACAGCAAGCTGTATTGTTTAGGTAGAAGTTTTTTAAGTTTATGTTCTAGTCCTTGATGCCAGACTTTATCGAACGCCTCTGCCACGTCCAAGAATGCCGTTGAACATACTTTCTTTTTTCTAGTGCCTTTTCTAATTGATCCGTAAGTCTGTGGACTTGGTCTATTGTGGCGTGCTCTTCTTTAAAGCCAAATTGTTGAGTGGGATTATGTATTTTCCTTCAATAATGGCTTTAAGACTTTTTAAAAATATTTTCTCAGAAAGTTTTGATATGACTGGTAACAGTGATATTGGTCTGTGTGACGAAACCTCATTCATGGGTTTCCTAGGTTTAGGAATCATGATGACCTCTGCTATTTTCCAACAGATAGGCACATGCTTCCATTAATAACCAAAAATATCTACTTTGGCCTTATTGTGCAATAATCTTTGAATATCAATGAAAATTCACATGGTCGGATCAACAAAGGTCAAAACTAAATTAATACCATGTAAGAACAATATTTCAATTTATTAGCAAATGAAATTTATTTGGATTATTTCGAAATTGTACTGGTTTATCATGGAAATAACAAACAATTATGTATTTCATTGGAAGTTCATTATTTTCCCATACTCCAAATTTAGTTTTGAGTCACTCTCTTCATTTAAATTATGATTCTCCACCTTGATAACCTGTTCATCAGATATAATTTGGTGCCATTTTATCTCAATGAGATTCAATACTCAATGATAATGGTGAAGATGCAAGCAGGTTATGGGCACTCTCAACTAGCGAGAATAGTGCCACCTGGAGAGCCTTAACAGTACTGAAATTTAGGATTCAATGAGAACTTTCACGCTGATCTAGATATTTGCGCATGCCTCACATTGTCATATTATGCACAGGCAGCAATTCAGAATCATAGGGCACTGCACCTAGAAGAACGGGGATAGTTAAAGCATGGAAATATACTAAAAATCCTCCGGGAAATAGGACTTAAGGATTTACTGCTTTTTCAGACTTTCCTCAGGAGATAAGTGGGAGTCAGGAGGCACAATTAATAGATCTCATAGGTCTTAGTTAATGTCACCCCAATATAAATACATGCATCTTCTTCATGAAGAGTGACTTGTGCACTATCAATCTTTGTCTTTTTGGGAAATTTTAATACTTTTCCAGTGCAATCGATTCCTTATAGCGCGTTACTGAGTGAGAAAGGGAATTCTCAGCCATGGTTTTACAAAAATTTGATGGATGTTACTCATTTGTGATAAAAATGAATGATACTGTATGAATTTTCTACGGTCTTATCTTAATACGATAAAATTTCTGTGCTGCATAGTCAAATTTCCGAGATTTATATATTATTATTGTTGGTATTAATAATGAAAGGGAATCTGGAAAAGTGAGTTAAACTCCACTCTACGTGTATTTAAAAAGAAAGCGGAGATGTAAATAAAGTTGGGAATTCGACTCAAAGGGAAAGAAAATGTGAGGAAGCTCGAACTGCGAGAGTTGTATGTTCTCGCTAAGATTTAATGGATCTTTAAAAAAAGGGTAGACGTAAAAGATAATATTTATAAGTATACTACAATTTTTAAATATTTGAAAGCTTGAAGGAGTTTTTCTTTCGCAGGATATAAATTCAAACATACTCTTGGAAGGTATAAAAAAATATTGATTGTGATAAAATACGAATGTAAAGGACTTGAGTGGCATTGATTGTTATAAAGGCAACAACTTTTCTTTTGGACCATTTATCTGTATAGGAAGTATAACTCTACTAATGATGTTTATGAAGTACAAATGACATATTTTTGACTTTCTTTCAATCGGAGAAGTTAATAGCCCTTGTCATGGAGACTAGACATATATCTAGTCTCCATGGCCGTTGCCTATAAAGTATAGACACAGAGTATAGTTAGGCAAAATCTGAAACTACGGGGCATCGGTGAGAAGCGAGGCATATATGTCATGAACGTACAAATGGCGTACGGTACCCATTTTACCAAGTAAAATTGAAAATACGAAGGTAACTGACAATACCAACCCCACCGGATAAATCAATATCAGCCAATTGACGAAGTGAGAGGAAAGAACACACGCACGCGTTTGCCAATAAGAAGTCAGCTTTCGATAAAAATCACCAATTATGTAATTCGGAGGGTGTGGTAATTATGGTTTTCGTGCAACGCTGCCAGAGCTTGAAGAAGCCCGTAACAAATTTGGAAAAGTGCTCATCTTTCAATACTCATAAATTAAAAAAATAATGTTGATAGAAAAAATCCAAGAAAACAAGCACATTAAAGAATTAACGTTTAATCATATTGTTGATATTGTTAATAATAAAAAGTCCATTTTCTAATTATAATCACTACATACTTAGCACTTCAGCTTTTCCATAGTTAAACGTGGCAATATCGAATGTTTTCGACTGCATTCCTTTCACGGCTTCAGATAAACTTTACACACAAAGTTTACACCATCACAATCTAACAGGAGATGAAAGAGCTTTGTCGGTTCTTTTGGAGTCGGACTTACACGATATTGAGCGGAAGTACGTCGAGGCATTGAAACATGAACTACCTTATACACTGAAAAAACTAACACGAGTATTGATTCGAAGTGAAACCATATCTACACTGAGAAAATATGGTGTTGATGAACATCCCTCCCAATTAGGACTATAGAATATTTTTTTTAACTAATAACATGAGAACACCTTTTATCATTCATCTCATGTGTCCAATGAGAAATAGCTTATTTTCAACCTAACCTTGAAATAATACACTGTGAACTAAGGGGAATGAGCGGAAGTGACGACTTGACATTGACAGAAAAACTAATTAGTTTACGCACATGCACACGATCAAGAAATCTACTCTCTTTCGCCTCTTGTTAGATGGTGTACTCTGTGGTATAGACTCCGATTATTTGACATTTCATGAATTTGACAACCACTGATAGTTCAATAATAAAACACGTAGGCTTTGTGAATATATTCACAGTATAGTCAGATAAAAGCACTAGTTCTATTTCCCCGACCCCACTGAAACAAATAATCTTCTAAGTAGTTTTTAGCAAATTTTTATAAATCACAGAATATAACTTAAACCACGATACTGTGGTTTCATTCCCAAAAAATGAGAGAAAAAATAATAAATACAAGGAACTTACAGAAGATATATAACTTAAAGATTACATAGAATGTTTGTCTAGTTATTATTGCAGATCCATCCTGTATATTATTATAAGAAAAAAAATACAAAAGATATGTTTACTTTTATAACACACAATCTATCCATCAGACAACTATTATTGTTTACCTCTTTGTCACAGTTCGAAAAAGCTTTTCTCCCATTTCCAGCCAATATAGCCAGAAATAGCCGAAACGTCTGGTTCCGTGAGGATTTACAATCAAACGCTGACCGAGTTGACCCGTAGCCATCAACAAAAGAACAAAACCATCACAACCTTTTTTCAAGTAGATATAAATAAAGCCTCGCACAAAGTAGATTAGAAACGCTGGAAACGGAGTTTGAAAAATAACCTGACGTCCATAGAGCTTATTGACCAAAATAAATGAACGCCCGGGCCATGACCGTGCCGCTCTGCTTCCGGTCGTTTTGGCTTCCACTTTTTCTTTTTCTTTATTTTTCTACAAAAAACCGGAAAATAATCTGTTTAACAAAATTAGGAACACATTAAAGTTAACTTGAGGGCGGGAAAAAATCGACGGCCAATTTGCCAGCACGGGCACATAGTCGAACTGTTTGTTCATTGTCTGTAAAATAGGAAAGTCGGTGAGTTGAAATATTTAATATACTTTTCCGTTGAACTTCAGTGAACTTATATGTGATCTGAAAATGTTAGGGTTTATACGGACCTTTGTGCATCCTCCTGGAAGTCCTTCTCAGTCAACAGAGTAGATAACAGATAACGTAATCAAGAGGAATTTTTCTCAACATTACCATTACTCGCCGTACACGGATTAACGAACAGATGATAGAGCAAGGCTGCCATCTCATCTTCTTGCTCATAGACTTTTTTTTATACTGTTGTTTAACGCCGGTCTATTTCTGCGACTGAGGCTAATCACCGACGCCGGAAGCACTCTACCCCTAACCGGAAATTTTGGCGAACCCACTAGTGTGCCAACTTCCAACCAGTGGTAGCGTTTTTTAACGAGCCCAACATCCATGGACTCGGGACCTCGGTTTTACGTCTCCTCCGAAAGACGGCATATCTACATTATACCTCGTGCTCATTGGTATAATGCCTGCGAGCACTAGTAGTTTAAAGTGCACCTTAGTAGTCTGAAGTGTTTCGCTGCAGGCTGTACGGGCCCTATTCGATGGTTTTCCCTGTCATGGTAACCCATCCAAGTACTAACCATGTCCGACCTTGCTTGACTGTAATTATCGCATCAAACGCGTTCCACTACAGTGCTGGGTCGTCGCCCGCTCATAGACTTGATATTATGAACATGTGTCTGATATTCTCATTCTATAAAGATGTTTGCTCAGTTGATAATGTCCGGCCAGAGCCACTACTGCAGATTGTAGACTCCTAATCATATTTATATATTATATTACAGTCATTTCTTGGATAGTTTGCAGTATTCTGTCCCATCCCTTATTTTTTTGATCCTTTCTACAATTTCCCTGAATACTAGGGCTACTTCGGCTTCTTCAGGATAAGAAGAATTTATCTGGGGGCTAAGTGTGACTGTATGGTGTTGTGAAGAGCCAGCCTTGCTCAGGACATTTTACATCACTGTGTGCAGAAGGTCTTAACAGTTACTACCACAGGAACTATAGTTATCAGTAGCGTAGGATTGGGGTAACATTGATTCTCAGAAGGTAACCATTTGATGAACTTTGAAAGAGCTGTTACTAGTTGAAAATTGTATTGCACCTCACAACCCCGATGAAATGAATAAGTTGTCCCGAAAATTTTTGCCAGACTAATAAAAGAGTAATATAAGTTTGGAAGCATGAGGGCGTTGATACTTAATTTATTACACAATTTCATCAATATTTTTTGTTCGACTCTCTGACCAATATGGGTTTATTGAACTTCAATTCAAATCCCTTTATGTCGTTTTTTTTCCACTTAAACGTTTGCCGGACCGATCGATGTTTTCCTTTTGTATTTTAAATGAAAAACAGAAATGTTTTCTGGTTATTGAAAAAAGAAATAAATTGCCTTTTTCACAGATGAAACATATAGCGTTTACGGGTCAACAATTTTCCATAAGGAACCCTATATTCTGAAAGACGAACACTTTTAACGAGAACCGGTCCCCATTTTGTTTTCTCGTTATACAATCGCCATAAATATTTTTATATTGGAAGGATCTTATGATACGTGCCCTTTTAACTGTTATAGCTTTTGTAGGTTTTTTTATGCAGGGATGATGCCACAGAAAAAAATGATGTATCTCATGCTATCACAGTATTTTATCTCAAATATAACATCGACATCAATACTGGGTGGAGTCATTTTACTTACACAATTTTCAGTTAGCGTCTGTGGATTTTCTTATACATTATGAGGTCAACAATTAGTCGATGGGGTCAATCTATGTCTTACTGAAATAATACTTGGCAAAAAGGAATTCAATTTTATCTGCTCAAGATATAACAGTCTCTCTCATCTGGCTTCCATCTCAGTTCGGCATTGATGGTAACGAAACTGCGGACCGCCACGCGAAAGATGCTACCACTAATTACGACCCAACACATATTGTCCAACTCGCAACCGACCTAAAGATCAACTTCAAAAACGATACACAAGATTCTTGGCGACAACTGTGGCGCAACAGCACTTCATGATATCCATCCATCCACTTCTCATCTCTCACGGAACTTCATAACCAGGAGAGAGGCTACTACAATCAGAAGAATCCGAATCAGTCATACCAAACTCTCACACGGATATCTGATGTCTTCAGGAAATCGTCCCGTTTGCCATAGCTGTAACGATATTGTGACCGTTAAGCACATACTGATGGACTGCAAACAATTTTCTGCTATATATAAACAACTCGATCTTAGCTCTTTCAGGTGCCCATTCAGGCCACAATGTCCCGTTAGGATCCTTGTTAAGACTCTTAGCGCAGTTTTACTTTGACTTATGCATTCATTTGATCTCAACAGGCTGTAGTCACCCAGAAGAGTCTTTGATTGTATAAGCCCTACTAAATCTTTCCAATGGTCGGATCATCTCTTTTTCTCGGCTTTACCTATTTCTTCCAATATTACATTGGGGCTGATTCAGCAAAACGGTTCAGGCCCCCAGAAAGGTATTTCAGTCCCCCTCTTTGCTAGTTCATCTGCTATTTCATTTCCTTCCATTCCAGTGTGTCCTGAAATCCATAGTAAGGTGACTATATTGTTCTCGCCTAGTTCATTGAGTTTTTCTAGGCATTTCCACACAATTTTGAGACTGATTACACAAGAGCTCAGTGCATTAATGGCTGCTTGACTCCGAAACGTGACACACATCTGGGAGACTTTTTCATCAATATATTGGTGAACTATATATCTGGGTCTTTGTGTAATAAGTTGTTTCAATTTAATTTTAAATATAGGAAGATATGTTATTAATCTGAAGGATTCCGGTATTGTATTATAAAATTTTGGAGCAAGATAATCATATGCGTGTTGAGTGATGGATTTTATCATATGAGGGATTGGATGTTCTGTTTTGTGGCGTGTATTGTACGAGTGAGTGGGCCTTATTGTTAAGTGTTTGGTGGTATGATATTTAATAAGTACACAGTAATAGTACAATTGTCTTATGTCCATAATTTTTGTTTCCAGGTACAGTTGATCTGGAGGATATCGAAAACTCTTATCAAAAATAAGTTTTAGAAAACGTTTTTGTGTAATTTCTAATAATTGTATATGGGTTTTCATTGCAGCTCCCCATCCAACTATTCCATACCGTAAATGACTCTGAACCAAAGAGTAATATAAAGACTTCAGGTGGTGAGTGGATAGGACCTTTTTTAAGTATCTAAATCTACATAATATTACTTGAAGTTTCTTTGTTACAAATTTTATATGCAAATCCCACCTGAGATGTTTGTCTATAATAACACCTAGATATTTAATGTGATTTACCGGGGTAATTTGATATGGAGCATTTCCTATTTCTATTGTTAAATTATCAAAATTTGGTGAGCAAGATTTGTTACAGCTGAATGGGATATAATTTGTTTTTTCTAGATTTACTGTAAGTAATTTGTAATCCAACCATTTTTTTATATTTTTAAAATCAATTTCAGTTTTTGTTTTAAGATTGTCCCAAGTTTTAGCAGTGTAAAGGATACTTGGGGTTCTTCCCAAGCTTTCAGAGTGTTTGGTTCCTAGCCCGAACAATCCTAGTTCCTTCTATTGCTTTGAGCCGTCTGTGTACCATTGAATGGCATTCTTTCCAAGTTTGGTAATGGTATTTGGATCCCATTCCTTCTTGTTGCTCAATTCCGTAACGAATTTCTTTGAGAAGTTATACTTTTTCATCATACCGTCTTGTGGCATGTTTAATATATTGACCCGTGAATATTAATGCGTATAAGTCTTCAAGGCGAGTGCCTACAGCGAGCCCCTTTTTTTTTTTTTTTTCTTCGGTACCACCTCAGCCTCCTGGGCTTATTGTGGATTATTAGCGAGCCCTTAGTATCGTTTGTTTTATATGAATGTGGGTGTTGGATTGTTTTTATTTTGATTATATATATTTGTTATCAACTATCAAGAACTGCGGTAGGCTGCAGTGATACCGGATGTTACGATTGCACGTTCTCTAGAGAGCATACGTGCCAAAAAATAAATGTCAAGTATTCCACTCGTTATCATACGTATTCGTTAATAGGGACTATGGCTCAAGTTTTCCATTTAATTAAACGAAGTTCCACACCTCTTGTCTGCTTTTGACCTTATGTTTTTTTTAAATATTCCCAACATTTTAGCTAAAAGCACTCGTGAAAGTCTCCATATTTAATTGACACAGCGGTCGTGAATAAAGAAAATACCACACGATAGACGTCGGTGTGAAAAAGGCCATCCAGGCAAAAAATTAATTTGCATTCTCGGACTTTAAAACACTGACCCTTAAAAATGTCGGGGTCAAACTAGCAGACCATGTAACTACATATTCCAACTCACACATATTGATTTGAAGTCCAAATGTTTCAGTTTATGATAAAAAGTGAACACTATTTACATATAGATTGCTTTAAAGGGTATGTATAACATCTGCAATAGTAATGAGTCTTGGATATATTAAAGAAAGCAATTTATGTAAACAGATCTTCACAGTTTTCGTGTAGGTCGAATTTTAAAGGCAAGTTTAGAGCTTATTCGCTTACGCTTTCGAGTTAAGGATGTACTCCCCAGGGATTTGTCCTCGAACATCATTCATGTTTTACAATATAGCTTTAGTGAGAATGCTGCTTATATCGTCAATTTGATGTTCGGAGATGTGAGTACTTGGCAATCATTACTTCATTCGAATTATAATTACACTTTTAATCCATCAAACTTTAATCAGGTAATATTAACAGGAAAAATTATAGCACTGAGGCCCTATCAATAGCATTGTATCCGTCAATTAATGCTCAACTACCAGTTATTTTGGAAAGGTCGGTTTATATTAATTTCCTTCTCCTATTCAAATTTAAAAACATTATTAAGCTTGTTTGTCGTAGATTGGCGTGCCTGAAGGGTTTTTAAAATTTTTCTGTTTGAAACTTTTGGCGCCAGATTCATTATTGTTAGACCTAGACTAGTTATAAATATTCTAAAATACATCTGAAACTCCTTAAAAGTACTTATAGCTGGGAATAAATCCTTCAAAGTAATCTTCACACCTTGGATGTATTCTTTTCGGCTGCTGCAACTTTCACTCAATTTGGGATATTAAAGAGATTTCCAGTCGGAATGTATCTATCCCTTCAAGCAACTGTTATCCCAATGTAAGCGCAATCAATGCGACATGTTTTTTATCCATATAATCTACTCAACATTTAAAATAGAAAAACTTAAAAGTTGAACAATAATATTCAAGTATGGTTATAGTAAACAACCACAAGAAGGTAAATCCGTTCGAGAACTCATTCGATGGAGAGTCGCACTACGATCGCCCTTTACCCCCCACCAATCAAGTGAAAAATTTCAACCAGTGTGACTTTCTCAAACTCACCCCAGGATAACTTTATCCGGCAGATTAAATGTCGAATATTTATCAGTCAGTTTCAACTAGCGGATAGGTCGATATCTGGTGGTTAAGGTTTGTTACATAACCTCACTTTATTCGGTAGACTTGTTTTTTGATTTCGTTGTGGTGTTGTGTCAAATTTACTTGAGTTTTGAGCGATGTAAAAAATGGAAAGTACTGGTACAACTACAATTTCACAGCAGATGAGAGCAATTTGCTCCTGAAAATTGCAAATGAACATAAAAATGTAATGGAAAATTAAAAACCAGATGGGGCAACCTGAAAATCAAAATAGGAGGCTTGGATGCAGAGTGAAGCAGCAGTTCGACACTCGAATGAGTCCTCAATCAGTTCTAATACTGATAGAACAGTCTCTTTTGTCATCCTAAATCTTGCATGGAAATCCTGGTCATCCCACTTTTCGAAGTTGTCCACTCTTTCCCTAACTGTATAAGGCCTTCTTTCGTACTCAAGAACTTGCACAATATCCTCATCCTCGTCGCTATCCAGAATATATAAATAAAGACACATAAACCTTTGGATAAACAGTCACCAATAACCTAACAAAAAAATCAATTGATGTGACATGACCTTGGCTTGTATACAAACGAGTTGATAAACCGCTTCCAATCAACTTTATCTGCTAGTTACTTTTATCCGACGGATACTTAACGGATGGATAATATTGGCTATTGATGATTTATTTGGAATAGAGGTAGTAAATTTCAAGCTTTGAGATATACCTATCAAATTTTTGTCAAACTACCCATTTTATTCTCAACACTTATATCTATCAATTTGATTAGCTTAAGCTATTCACCCGGTGCTTATTTTGTGGTTTCAACAAAAACAAAAGATAATGGAAGAAACCTATTACCAACAAAAGTTGTAGTAATTGCACCACATATTATGGCGACTTAAGTTTACCCATCATTTCATGAATAGTATGCATCTAACGATCCAAGTTTAGTCAAGAAATTCGTACCTTAATATAATGACTAGAGTCAATTTGTAACGCGTTTTAGCTCGTACACGCGGCTCCTGCCACACGAACACGTCACTATGGACACCCTTGACTCAAAATCTTTCGGCGGAATGCTCGGGCGCCAGATTTTTAACGTGGTTTGCTCCACGGCCCCTTGACCATTAGCGTCAAGAGTTCCAGATAGCCTCAGATGGAGGTTACGGAAAATTCCAGGGGTCTTGTTGAGTTATTTCAACCAATTCTTTATCAAATCTTTAATACGACTCAATTGAATATCGATTTTTATATTAAAATAAGTTACGGTAAATAGCGGAGAAATCAGGAACTTTGTTTATTACTACCTTGTGGTCTGTTATGAATAATTTTACAGGAGCGAGTAAAAAAACGGGAGAAAGAACGCACGGTCAGAGCCGGTAAGGTTATCACAACCACGGAAAACTACTCTCGACACACGAGACGTAAACGTATTAGATCTGCAGGGTAATCAAATAAATTATGGCTAGGCCACTTCTAGATTTGATTATCCCTTGAATCTAAATTTAACCGGCAAAATATTTTTCCGACAAACAAACAAAAGGTGTAAAAGATTTGTACCTGAGAGCTAAAAATGTCTAAATCTGCCGGGTAATCAGATAAATTATGGCCAGGCCACTTCCAAATCTGATTATCCCTTGAATCTAAAGAAAACCGGCAAACTATTGTTAAGAAAAAATTATATCAGAAAGGTACCACGGAACTGGAAAACAACGATTTAAATCTGCCAGGTAATCAAATAAATTATGGCCAGGCCACTTCCAAATCTGATTATCCCTTGAATCTAAAATAAAACCGGCAATCTCAAAAAAACTATAAAAGGTACCACTAATTTTGACACACAGTGTAGAAACAAAAGATCCTGAATATAATTAAGATGCACCAATTCATATAAATCTTAACTGTATATTAATGACTTGTGAAAAAAAATAAAATGTGAACTTAATATAAACCCGGCGAATAATTAAAACCAATTAACTTCGCAATTGAAATCAAAAACACCTTTTCTAAAACAACGTTACATTTATTTATCCTAATCTCAAACAAAACAACTTTTCTAACAACAAAAAAAAATAACCGGTACGGAAATTTCCATGAAAATATCAAACTTTTCTATTTTACGGAGGTACGAAAATTTTCAAATAAACGGTGATAAAAATATGTTTACCTTCTTACGTCGGTTTCGGTATCGTAGTTCACTTTTGTCACAACTTTAAAAAAAAGAATTACTGTCTTTAATTGAAAATATATGCCGGTAACCGGATCGGAATAACACAAACTTGGGACACACACTTTACGTACAAAAATTAGCAACGGTCAACGGTAAAGGTAAAGGTAAAAGGTAAAAGGTGAATCAGCGGTCGGTCTCTGTCTCTCCAAATCAATTCTTCTGCTATTTATATCCTCATTGTCGCTAGTAAAATTTAGATACCACAAAAAATTTGTCATATACCAGACGTATTTTGAAATTAAATAAATGGTATATATACCAAATGTCCTTATCGATTGAAAAAATTTTAACTTTAGAAACTACTAAATTTCATGATAGAATTCATTTACGTACCTCCGGTCTTATACTAAAAAAAAAATATACAAAACAACAGTATACCTAACAATAAATAAAAATCAATAAAAGAAAAGAGAGTTTGAATTTAAGTAACGAGTTATAATATATTTAAAGTGTTGAAAATTAACCCTGTATCTATAACAACAAAATAACTCGTTACAAATTATTAACTACTGTAATATTTAAATGGCAACCATATAGTACACAATAATAAATAATAAATAATAAATAATTGTTTATTTCTATTGTTGCTTTCTTTTGACTCAAGGCTTGATATTACCAGTTGAATAAATCGTTTTTGAGATATATAAA
>CAJUYH010006001.1:0-21418 GCA_910591685.1 Galerucella tenella
AAAAAAACGAAAGATTAGGAAGAGACGTACTAACCACAAAATTTGGTGTAATGGATGATTCAAAGACTGCAAAAATCCCTTTATTATACTATATTGTATCGGCATTCCAGAATTTTTATTAATATTTATACATTTTCACAAATAAAAGTAAAATAAATATCTTAATTGTTTCAATTATTCACATCAGTAGTATAAACATTTTTTACAATACTATCATTAACCTGTTTTTCTTGTGATTTTCTTGACTGCACAATTCTAGATTGTTCTGTGGCAGTATATTTCAACGCCCAATATCCAGATACAAGCTGTATGCATAACAAAATAAACATAACACTTTGAACTATAATTTCAACTATGTACATTCGAAAATAAGGATTAAATAAAAGAAATCCTTGGAGAGGGAATTGGAGTAAAATTGAGAGCATCCAAAATCCTGCCAATTCGGGTATCTGCAAATAAAGATAATTATACAAGGATTTTACTGTTATAATTACTCACCTTATCTTTTAAATTTCCTTCATACCCTAGATAAAGTCTTAACATTTCTACGGATAGTATGGTACATATAACAGCAACTGATATGTATCTGTACAGCTCGTCATAGAATTCGTACTGAAAAAATTACAAGAATAAACATTGTGTTTTCCAGAGAAGATATGAGTTACTCACGTTTTTATCTAAAAATAATAGTAAAATAATCATCCAGACCGGTGTAAGGATAACATTAAAATATAGCGCCATCTGGAGGGGCAGATTCGAAAGAACTCTTTTATCTGCAAAAAAAGTGAGAAGAATAGCCCTGTATATATTGCCTGGCTACAGGTTTTCTAAAATTTGTCACATTATTTTGAATTTATTCTCATTCTCTTGTAGTATAGTCAAATGCTGTCTTATTATGCGGCTCATACGATTCAACAAAGCCATATTCACCGTTTTTTTTTTTATTGCGTTTAATCATAACTTCGAAATAAAATCCGTAAGATGAATAAGACATACTTATGCAATTTTGACAGGAGAGAAAAAAGTATTTAGTTTTCAGCGATTCAAGGGCGGGTTTATCAATGCTCGGCTAAATATTGTAGCCTTCGGCTAAATCTTAGCTGTTGGTCAAAGTGTTTATCGACTGCCAGTTTGCATTAGCTGGCAGTCAAACTTTCGGCTACCCTAGCTGCCACTATCAAGTTGATGTTAACCATAGAACATACAGTTAAATACGAGAAAGTGGTGTTCCGTTATTCTAACCATAGATTCTAACTGACAACTGTGTCATGATTTTTTATATTTGCTTACATTTTGCAACAAAGATCATTTCAACTTTAAATTTGATTGTGTTATTATCGTTGAGGGTGAAATCGAGAAGCTTATTTGATTCATTTATAGTAGTTTAGTAGCTTCTAGGTTCTGTTTATATTTTATTTCATTGTTATTGTCAATGTATATTGGGGAACTTGATGACCTTTTCGATGAAGAGTTTGGAGATTGGCGAAATATTGGAATTTGTAGAGTACGAAGACGACCATATACTGTTGAAGAACGGATGAATCCCTTTGAAGAGCTCGATGATGTCGAGTTTGTTACTCGGTTTCGACTATCTAGAAACCCAGTGTTCTCATGATACTCCAACAAATTCCAGCTTTTCTCGCCAGGTCACAGCATTCGTCTCTTTGCATTCTATTATACTTTCATGATGAACGGCTACTTTTATAAGTACCTAATAGTCGCTCTGAGAAATCTTTTTTGTTTTTTGGACATGCTCAAATGCAAACATCTCTACAAAGCCCAACACGAAATAAAAATAACAGTACCACAATTTTGACAATGACAAGTGAAATTTTCCACGATGTTGTCAGAGTAAGCTTACGGTAAAATAGAATGATAATAACTTTCACCTCTATATTCTTGATTCAGTGTGTTATAACAAAATATGCGAATAAAATATGTATATTTCATGTAACGGGTAATCCTCCTTACACCAAATTAAAATGAGAAATTTACACTTTGACAACATTACACTCACGTTCATAACCTGAACAAGGTTGTCAAATGCTCAATTACACTTAACCTCCAGTTAGCTAGCTGTCGGTTATGTGGTGCATTGATAAACCCGCCCTCAAAAGTCTTTCACCAGGGAAAATAAAAAAAGGGAAGTTTTTATTTAAATGTCACTTATGTCACTTTGACTTAATCAAAGATCTGAGCTTGGCGTCAATCTGGTAGGTCTGGCGATAAACGTGCTGATACTGCTGATAGAATGAGAACCATGGAGAAATAAATTGATGAACAAATGCCATTCATGTCTTTTCCAGTCACAGCAGAATAGAAGTATGAGTTGTGAGGGACGGTTCAGAGAAGCAGCTTGGATCAAGATTCATACCTACGGTACTCATCATGTACTAAAAACCTCTGGGCTTGGCCATGTATATTACTGCTCCTACATCATTTCTTTCTTGGTATAACTTGCTATACATTTTACCATGTATAGTCTGCTCATGTGGCTTTTGATCAATCTATTGGTAACTGTCCTGACTTGTGTATGGATACGAAGCAAGACTTCTGATATGGCTGTTGGGGCTGTCCTCATAGTTTCGGTGGCTGCCAGGTAATCTTATCTATGGATGCTTCTGAGCTTGGCAACCATATTCAATCATAGATCTAATGACCCTGTTATATAGACATAATATGATAATTTGGGATTGTAACCAGCTTTTCCCACATATTCTTTTGCACAGGTTGAATGCTATCGTAATTTTGGATTATTTTTGGTGAGTGAAGCAATTTTCCGGTATTTTGCATCCTCAAGCAAAAAAATGGTACTTAATCTGATAGTATTTCGAGAATGAATGAAAAAGTGGAAATTCGTCAACCGGTGTGCAGGAAACATCAATTAACCATGATTATTTTCTCCGGGTATATTTGTAATCTCACATTTTGGTAACCTCTGTGTCTTCTGATTTGATACATATGGTTAGTGACCTTTGAACCCGCACGATAAAAGCGCTTTTGACTATATATGTTACTGTAGAAAAAAACTTACCATTTGGATCGTTGATTTGTGAAATACCGGGAAAAATCATACTTGTTACGTACGTAGTGGCTTTTTCTAAAACCATTTTTAATTCAACTTTAGTTTATTATATACACAATATTTTTATTAACCTATGTTTTCACTGATATTTACTAGGTTTCCATGCAAACGGTTACCATGGCAACAAACTCTGTTGCCTTTTCGGAATTTGTACTATATATGCACTGACATAGTTTGAGAGTGAAATGTTCAATAAGTTTTTCTAAATGGAGTTATTGAAGTAAGTATAATATCCCACTAAATTTTGGCAATGGGACATCCTTTATATCCGATATGTTTCACATTTGCATTTGGTTACGTCATATCTTTAGTAATCAAAAAAAAAGATAAATATGTAAAAAAATAGCTTAACTGTCCGTATTTTCATTGTTTTACGTCACCAGTTAAGATCTGATAATAAAAATTTATTTTATTTATCATAGAAATGATCAATTTTAGTAACAATGGAAAAAAATCAGGAAAATATATTGTCATAGTAAGTTTCATCTTTATTCGAAATCCTTTAGTGAATATTTAATTCCTTGGTCATGTTTTTTAATAATTAATGTGAGTTTGTTGTACCTTTCCTATTCTTAACAATCCAGAAAGGATCTTGGTGATAGGTATAGTTTGTTCAACCCCCATTTGCCGTTACGTCATATGTTGATCAGCTTGCTCTCTCATTCATGAAATGGATAAGACGGAATTATGATGTCATTAGCGTATTTCTTATCTAAGGTCGACATAAATTTCATCTGTTACTTTTGACAGTTCAGTTGACATATTTTGAAAACAATCCTAACATATAATATGATATTTAAGAGGTTCTATTGTCTTTTGATATTTTTCCTTTTAATATGTATTATATTTGTTGAAAGATATAAAATTAATACTTAGTCATAAGCTCGTGCACGACCACATCTGGTTTTAGCGAGCATGTACGACAAATGTTTGTTTGTTCTTTCTAAAATAGTGTTATGAATAAAGATTATTATTATTATTATTATTATTATATTATGTCATTGATTATAATTTTGAGGTTAAGTGTATAATAACATTCAACTAATATAAGACATACGTAAAACAGCAGAATACGTCACCGATTATGACGTAACGGCAAAAGATGGTTGAACAAACTCTACACCAACCAGCCTATCTTAAGGTTAAGAAAATCATTATTGATATTAAAGATATTGTTAATATTTATAATTCCATGGATCCATTTTAATTATAATTTTCTTCTGGCTGTAATTTTTTTCAGTCCCAAGCAATATCTAGAATCACAAACTGATAATACAAAAATTATCAGTGACATTGAAGACTTTGTATACGAATGGAAATTCAAATCTCAATACGATTTACCAAAAATTGCTGAAGATGTGAATGTTCTTATGGACACATTACAACAGAGATTTTTTGGAAAATGTGATGATATAAGAATTTGCAAATCTCTACACTGGTAATGTAATATTAAATAATTACCTATATCAGTTTTCATTACTTAAAAACTATTATTAATCTTTTAGTGTAGTACATCAGATAATTTTGGACACCTTCATACCTATAATCCGTGCAAAATATACCGAAGAAGATAAAAAAATCTATGACAGATGTTTGGTACTCTATAAAACCAACAAAGTACCCATGGAAATGAATGATAGTTTTTATTGCTCTATTCCATATACTGCTGCGGTAAATATTGAAAATCTCACTCGGTATTCCTTAATTTTTTATTCGTTTTAGATCGTTGAATTATCCATGTGGGATTCCTATAACAGTCCCATGGAAAAACTCAACTGTTTATGTACTACATATGATATAATATTTGCTGAACTCAAAACTGCTATGGTTAACGTAATTTCAAAATACTCAGGTAACGAAAATGAATGCCATGATAAGCTGTTTTAGAATGACAGATCGGACATATTGTTTTGAGTCCTGAATCCCTATTATCCTATTCTTTTTAGTTTTAATTGTTGTACACCTGAATCTGTTGCTTTCAAGTTTTGTTGGAATCACATATAGCTCCTGTTTATTTATTATTTAATTCAATTATGAGACAGCTTACTGACTGCGCCATGTATCTGTAGAGTAGGGAGGGTGAGTGTAGGCTCACAGCACTTAGGCCACATGTGACCCATTGTACATCCTCCCGAGGAGTTGTCCTCCTAGGTCATCGTCCATCCTGTCCTTCCCAGGAAGGTGGCCAGGTCACTCTCCTTTATATCGGCAGGTGTAGGCCAAGACTCACCGACCACACTCTCCTATTGACGATAACTCCGGACACTCGCATAAGACATGCATGACAGTTTCATCTTCCTGTTCACACATCCTGAGAGGTGTGTCCACTAGCCCCATAGTATGGAGGTGTGTCCTTAGTGGACAGTGGCCAGTCAGAAATCCTACTGTTAAACGTAGGTTTTTCCTGGTCATCGCCAAATATTTCTTGGACGCCAGCTTCCCAGGGTGATTCTGGCAAGACTGCATCCTTTCATTCCATCCCATCTCTTAAGGGATTGAGCATGGGTGTAACGTTTGGCTAGTTCCGCAATTGTCGAAGTCGTTAGGCCGCAGGTGTCACTGGGTCCTAAAATTTTTAGTCCAGCCGCTTCCCTGGCTGAAGAATCGGCAATGCGATTACCTTTACTCCTGTCGTGCCCTTTAACCCACCTCAGGATAATATTGTTATCTGCCGAGGCGTTAGCTAAATCTTGGTGGCACTCTAGTACTAGCCCCGATATAACACGTTGTCTGTTCAAGGCTAATAGGGCTTGTCTACTATCAGTGCAAATTGTTATGTTTTTACCATAAATTCCTTTTCTGGTTAGTTCTTTTTTGGCAATTGAGATACCTGTTATTTCTGTTTGAACTACGCTGGTATTGTTTCCCATTCCCCACTAAATCCTTAGGCTTAGTGCTCTCGAGTAAACTCCACATCCTGAGCCTTCTTTCATTTTTGAGCCATCTGTACATATGCGTATTGCAAACTCTGGTTTCTCCTCAGAGCGAATAAATTACAGACTGCGCCATGTGTTATTTGTAAAGTTTTTATCATTTAAATAATATATATTATATTGTTCTACAAAGTCTGTCTTGCTTACAACACAGGCCTGACAGGCCACAACACACAAGGTTTGACCACTGGTGTACTCACTGTACTCTCTGTGGTTTGACTCAGGGCGACTGTCAGATGACGTCTGTACACAGTGCCGGATTAAGCAAGCGCGGGCCCGTAGCAATAGCAAATTCTTTCAAAGAGCCCCTGTTCTGCTAAGGGTTCTTAAGTATACCTAAAGTGGTAAAAAAAACAATTCAATACTCAATACGTTTATTTGCTATCTATGTAACGAGTGTCTGACGTTTCCCTTAAAAAATTACGCTCAGGCAGAGATTAGAGGGTTTGAATATGCGGGGCCCCCTTTCACGGGGGGCCCGTAGCAATTGCTACTCTTGCTACGTGGTTAATCCGGCACTGTCTGTACATCTGATGAATTAGATAGGTATAATTGGTTTGCTAAATAAATAATTTACACTAATTTTCAAGGAAGTTTTATTGATTTTTGTTATTTTTTCAGACAAAGAAATTGAATTGCCAATTATAGACAATAAGGACGTCATACCAATTATCGTTATAGTAATACTCAAATCAAAATTAAAATACACTTACAGCAACTTACGTTACATTGAACTTTTTTGTGAGAAATTTATTGATGGCGACAATAATAAGTAAGTACAAAGTACAAGTTTGTGTTATTATATTATATTCATATAATAATATCATTTGCATTAACTCAACTGATCTTTTATATTTTCAGAAACATCCTACACACGTTTGAGCAAGCTATACAGATAATTCTTAACACGAACCAACTGTCCGATTTTAATAGTAACCAATGTTCTAATATTGACTTCCGTCAAATATTAGAAGATATTACAGAAGAAAGTCTTGTACAAAGTGGCTCATCGTGCGAAATCAACTTGGAAAATGAGAATAAAAAGAGACTTGCTACTTTAATTATTCAATCAACTACATCAAATTTAAATAAAGTACCATAAATTAAAAAAAAATTAAAGTGTGAGCGGAAAATAACGATGTTTGAAGAACTTTGATTAGTTGAAGCAGATTCATCATTGCAGATTGCTACTCTGGCTGTTCTCAAAACTAAAATTCTATTGTAAAAAACAAATTGACCCCATGTTTTTGGAGGTTGTATGAATAAGTGACAAATTTTTTTTTTCTCTAAGTGACAAATTAAACGTCAATTTATGTCGAAAGTTTTTTGTTATATTTTTCAATTTCCTTTCTGATCAAAAGATACAGAACACCGGTTAGAATTTCATTTATCTACGATCTGTAAAAGGTTCCCCTCTCGAGCGATCGGAACTAACAGGTTTTCAGATCTTATTAAAGGTGTGGAGTTTTCAACATTATTTTCATTCTCTGGTATCTTTTCATGAATATTTTCAATTTTTTCAATAAGTTCTTCATTCTTTTCAACTTCTTCACCATCATTTTTAACATCTCTTATTTCTTCAACATTTATTTCATGTTCTATAAGGCTTTCCTTATCTTTATTTTCAACTTCACAAATCTCTTTATTACTATTACTAACTTCAGGCATCAGTTTTTTGCTTAATTCTACAGGAGGTTTTTCAGTAATAAGGACTGCATTTTCACACTGCTTCTCTGAGATAATATTTTCTATACTCTTATTGTTTATGGATTCTTGTGAACAATTTGTTGGAGGTGAAGAAATATTTTCAAACAATGCATTACTAATACTGTTATTTTCAACTTTATTTTCTTCATTGTTAAGCATAGATGCTAAAATTTTGTTTTGTGAATCATCTGTTTTATTAACATTAATTTGATTTTCATTTGATTGGTTTTCAACACAATTTTCCAGTATTGTAGAAACTTGTGTATCATTTTCTTGTATATCATTATCAATAATTATATGTGTTTCAATGGTTTTACCTATAAAAGTGGAATATGGGTAATTTTAATTTCACAATCTAACAACCATTACTTACTATTATTATTTTGGTTCTGATCTTCATCATCTTCAACAATTTCAATAATTTCATATTGTTGGTGAGGATCTAAAATTTTTTTCGATTAAGAATACATTATTCTTAAAACACATATTGTTCTATACTATAAAATGAGCATTTAATGATGGCTATTAAGACACTGGTAGAAAAATTATGATACAAGCCATATAAGCAAATTTATGTTTTCACAGCTTCTTATGCTCACTTTAAGCTTTGTGTGAAGGAGACAGAGCGTTTGCAAAACAGTAAACAAAGGAAGTTCATAATTATTTTGGACAATATTCACAAAACACACAACATATTTAAAACAGTTTGAATTATGTAATCTTAACTAGCTGTGGTATTAGAGTTCAACAAAAGTAATCTGAAATATTGAGAGTTTATAATCATTCAATTTTAAAGCAAAAGGTGTCATTAGATTTGTCGTTAATGAGATACACGGTGGACAATGTTTTCATCATTTCAAAATATGCACTTTTCAGCTAAAAGAAAAGTATCTGTTCAATGTATAATGACTTGCGGAATACATTTAAAAAGGCCAGCGAATAAGATTACTGCTTCCTATGTATGATGCGATTTTGAAGATATAATTACCTGGTGCGGAGCTGGAATCATTTGCTAGTTTCCTTTTTTTTACAGGATTTTTTTTATTTAGTGATACAGGACGTTTATTTTCAACCGAAAGGTCGAACATATCAGGTTCTTCAGCAATTCTATCTTTCATAATTTGATCAAGTAATAGTCTGTGGGATTCGGATAAAGAAAAATCGTGTGCAGGAGTCATAATTTTGAAAAACCAACACCAAAAATATGTCTAAGAACATAGAGAAATAAATAATAATTATTTTGTTTATGTTGTGTTTATGTGTAAGAACGTAAATAAAGTTTGTGTCATTTTGAACCATATTTAGAGCAGTTATCTCTATGGTACACATGTATTTCTGTGATTTCGCATGTCAGTTGCCAACACAAAATATCTGATGCAGATCAGAAGTAAGAGCAAGAACTCTACTTTGCCGACCATCATTTTGTAATGTCGTATTTGGTTTTGCGCTTTTTGTAGTGAGAATTTTGTGAGAGAGCTGTTGAATTTGGTGTTTTATCCGCTATATTTGGGATATACAGTAAGAAAAACTTAATATTTCACATTTATTCTAATAATCTGTAGTTATTTTTACCTATTTCACTGCTTTACATTCTCAAAAATAACTTTTGAGATTTTAGGGTTAAGCATATCCAAATATTTTTTTAACATGAAAGTTGAGTAAAATTGGTACCTAGCGTTTATCCTAATCAACAGGAACGTTATTGTGTTTACAGAGCTCGTATTTTTACATCCAGTAAATATGAATTTACCATTTTTTGTTTTGTTTTGGATGCATTGTGATTGTAGAAATTTGAGTGTTGAACAACATGGGCATTTTCTACGTTCTTGAATATTCATTGTCTAGACATATTTTTTCGACTTTACTCATTTGAAATAATACATAAACAGTTGTATCTTCAACCTATGGAAAGTTACATTTTGTCAAAGTGTGAAGTTAGCTAATAATATCTAAGATTTAAATTACAGATTTATGTAAAATATTAAGTGCTTTGGGCATATTCTGCAGCAATTTTATTGAGAATTTTAAGTAAGCACAAAATTCGAAAACAGTAATAATTTTCATTATTAATATCACATAGGAGATTGACTTATAATCCACTGTATAATGTTGAATTTTGGATATTCTTTCATACACCGATTTGTATTTTTGGAGGTAATTCTACTCTCAATGTAGCAAGTGTTCCTTTTTGTGGTTATTTCCTTGGTAATTCTCTCTTGTGTGTGTGATTTGTTTATAATTTTATTTTTCATTTTCACAGTTTTATTAATATTTTTGCAGCACAGTACTTTTTGTTTCATGTTTAGCTTCAGTTATTGTAATTTGACTCGCTCTTTGATCTGTTTAATTATACTGCCACAGACATTTATACCTGAATATTATAATCCATAATTATACCTTTAACTCTGATTTCTTTATTGTTTTGGTATTGTTTAATTCCCATCCTTTTTGCCTATAATTCTTAGCACAAGATAAATATATATTTTCAAATGTCTTTTATTATGGATCCAAAATATGAATCTCTTCTCACTGTAATTATATACGCGCCTTATATTTTGATGTAGATTTAATCCACCTACCCTCAACTTGAACTAATCTGAAAATTCAGCTCACTATTCATATTATTTAAAATTGGTGATGACTATAAATAATTTTTTAATTTGTTTCAGCGGTGCAATTGATGGAATGATTGATATTTTGTGAACATAAGGGGTGAGAGTTATTAATAAGTGAAAATGACAGCATTGAGACATCAAACTGCAGCAGCGCTGCTAGATTTCAACCAGAAGCTAGATATAAATCTACTGGATAATGTGGTAGTGAGTATGTATGCAGGAAATGGAGAAACTCAGAGAATGGCCCAAGAAATTTTAACAACTTTGAAGGAACATCCTGATGCTTGGACAAGAGTAGATACAATTCTGGAATATTCTACAAACCAGGAAACAAAATATTATGCTCTACAAATTTTGGAGCAAGTGATAAAAACTCGCTGGAAAGTGTTGCCTCGAAATCAATGTGAAGGTATCAAAAAGTACATTGTCTCATTGATTATCAAAACGAGTTCAGATTCTGAGGTATTAGAAGCCAACAAAACCTATCTTAATAAATTAAACATGATTCTGGTACAAGTATTAAAGAGAGAATGGCCAAAAAATTGGGAATCATTCATAACAGATATTGTGGGTGCAAGTAAAACTAATGAAAGTTTGTGTCAAAACAATATGATTATATTGAAATTGTTGAGTGAAGAATTGTTTGACTTTTCGTCTGGTCAAATTACACAAACTAAAGCTAAGCATTTAAAAGATACTATGTGTTCAGAATTTTCTGCAATATTTCATTTATGTCAGTTTGTTCTTGAAAACTCCCAGAATCCACCATTAATTAATGCAACATTGGAAACCCTGCTCAGATTCTTAAACTGGATTCCTCTTGGATATATATTTGAGACCAGTCTCATTAATACATTGATTTTCAAATTTCTACCTGTTCCAATGTTTCGTAATGTTACTTTAAAATGCCTCACGGAAATAGCTGGTGTTAATGTTTCAAATTATGATAATATGTTTGTCTTATTGTTTACGGAGACTATGGCACAAATAGAGATGATGCTACCGATTCAAACTGATATCAAAACAGCGTATGCATGTGGACAAGACCAAGAGCAAAATTTCATTCAAAATTTATCTTTGTTTCTCTGTACATTTTTAAAAGAACACTGTACTATCGCTGAGAGCTCCTTTAATACAATAGGGAGGGCTTTAAAGTATCTTGTACTTGTATCTGAAGTAGAAGAAGTAGAAATCTTCAAGATTTGTCTCGAATATTGGAACAGTTTAGCATCACAGCTTTATCAAGAATTACCCCATCGCAGTGTGAGGCTCTGCATAGGAAAGAGTGAAGAATACAACAATTTTTCTCAAGATTTATATAAAGAAGTTCTAAATAAGGTTAGATATATTATGATTTCTCGAATGGCTAAGCCAGAAGAAGTACTTGTAGTGGAAAATGATAATGGTGAGGTTGTCAGAGAATTTATGAAAGATACTGATTCCATTAACCTTTATAAAAATATGAGAGAAACCCTAGTTTATCTCACTCATTTAGACTGCCCAGATACAGAGCGTATTATGACCAACAAGTTACAAAATCAAGTGAACGGAAGTGAATGGTCCTGGAAGAATTTGAACACATTATGTTGGGCTATCGGAAGTATATCAGGTGCAATGCACGAAGAAGATGAAAAACGATTTCTAGTTACTGTTATTAAAGATCTGTTAGGACTGTGTGAACAAAAACGCGGCAAGGACAACAAAGCTATTATCGCCTCAAATATTATGTACGTTGTCGGACAGTATCCCAGATTTCTACGAGCTCACTGGAAATTTTTGAAAACTGTTGTAAATAAATTGTTTGAATTCATGCACGAAACACACGACGGTGTACAGGACATGGCTTGTGATACATTTATTAAAATTGCTTTGAAATGTAGGAGACACTTTGTTACTACACAGATTGGGGAATCCTGTCCATTTATCGAAGATATACTTGCATCAATTTCAAGTATAATTTGTGATTTACAACAGCAGCAAGTTCACACATTTTATGAAGCCGTCGGTTACATGATATCAGCTCAAGTTGATACAGCTACACAAGAGGCTCTCATCGAAAAATATATGATGTTACCCAATCAGGTAATTAACAGCTATTTGTATATTAAGAATTATATATAGCTTTTAACAGGCCTTTTAGGCCCATAGCTTTGTAATTCCTCTCCATACTTTTCTATCTTTGGCCTTTTCTCTCCATCAGTTCACATTCTTTTCTTTCAGGTCTTCTAGAACAACTTCCCTCCATCTTTTCCTTGGTTTGCCTCTTTTCTTCTTGCTTTCCGGAACTCTCCATGCTATTTGTTTCACTATTCTTCCTCCTTCCATCCTTTCTACGTGCCCTAACCACTGAAGTCTTCTTGATGTAATAGTTGCATCTATTTTGGGTTCATGATAAATGTTATATAATTCTTCGTTAGTCCTTCTCATATACACCCCTTCTACTTTTTTTCCTCCCAGAATTCTTCTTAACATTTTCCTTTCCCATCTAATTACACTTTCTCTTTGTTTTTTTTTTGTTTAAAACCCATGTCTCACAACTCTACAATATCGTAGGCTTCAATATAGTACTGTACAATCTTAGTTTTGATTTCCTTGACAGATGCTTTGACTGGACTAGGTGATTCATTGCTCCTGCACTTTTGTTAGCTTTCATGAGTCTATTTTTAATTTCCTTTTCTTCACTACAATCACTATTTAATTTTAACTGGGTTCCTATATATATATACTCTTCCACATATTCAAATTCGATGATTGCTCTTTTACTCTAAATTTGTCATTTGTTGTCTGGTTTCAGAGTCTCATCAGCTTACTTTTCCGTTCGTTTATCTTAAAAAGTCCCATTTTAGCGACCGCTTCTATTAAATTCTTTGTTATTTCACCCAAATCCTTCTCTGTTCTTGAAATTATGGCCATATCGTCCGCATAACAAATAACTTGATGGCTTTTATAGTAAATGTGTCCCTCTCTATTCAATCTGCTGTCTCTTATAATTTTTTCTAATGCAAGGTTGAATAGTAATGTTGACAAGGGACCACCTTGCTTCAGACCTGTTCCTATTTCAAAACTTTCTGAACCTTAAGATATTGAGATAAAAAGTCGTATCAAATTGCTCCTATAATCTTGAAGGTTTATATTTTTATGTGTGTTTAACAATTCAGCTAGAATTATTTATATTAAAAATACAGTAAATGAAAATATTTCCCACAATTTTACTATTGGAAGTAGTAAAATAGTCTTGAAAGAGAGAGCAGACTTATTCGCTCAGTTCCCTCTACCAAAACATGTGTCAAATTAACACGTAAAGTGCCGTGGTGAGTGTGAGGAGCCCACCATTTTTTGACATCAAAATATTTCTGAGAGGTCGTGGTGTGTCTATGTAAGGAACCATACCAAATTTTGCTTCTGGCCTCCGTGGATAATACCAAAGATTACAGAATAAAAATATAAGATATTTAACTCGTTCGAATTTATCGCGTAAAGCACCGATGCCGCTAGTGACTGTCGGGTGACTTTGGTACAGTACGTCGCTACGTCCTTACTTGCATTTAATTTGGCATATTATACGGGACGTCGCCCGTCGAGCGCTGTTATTTTAGAACGGTGTTTATTGGTTGTTCGTGTTTTACATTTATGTTGTATATATTTTATAAATTTATTAATTAATTGTTGAAATGAGCAAAAAGTCATATTAATATTTTTCTCTTTAATAGCAAAGCTTAAACACTAAATATTTTGTAATATTTGCTAATATAAAATTACAGATTTATTTTTATAATAAGGATATAAACAAGTACATTAAGCAACAAAACACAAAAATTCAATTCTATAGCTAACCAAAGTGGAATTGGTCAGTTCCTTTTGAACGAATTTACTAAATTTTCTTTTCATCATCCATGTAATCAATTTCCTTTCAAATATTATGCGTTTCTATACACCAGAGTCCGTATATATTTTTCTCTCAAATGTATATTAAATGATTTGAAAGACAATAGATTAAATTTAACACATAAACCAAATTCCAAACTTAGTAATTTAGAACATTTATAAAAATTTTTAATAAAGGTATCCTGCAGCTGCTTCTCTTTTTACTGTTTTAACCTTGTCAATCCAAAAAATACGCGTTATTTAAAATTTTAAGATTTAGGGGCCCTATTATTCAGGTGGCTAATGAGTATATTTAATTGAATTTGTGATAAATATCTGCTATATTATCAATAAGTATCACAAAATTACTAAGATGCTGGATAAAAACTGTGAATTGATTCATTTTGAAAATTCAAGTATATTTTTTACTTACCTTTTCAAATTCATATCCCGAACATTTTTCGAAATAATTAATATTTAAAAATAAACCGTTGTGATAAAGAATCCTATTAATTTAAATATATATTTCTCTAATTACCCCTGTATAGCTTAAAATAGAATAAGCTTTTCGAACTTCTCTGGTATCTACCGGTCTCGGTATTGACAATAAAAGCGAATCGTAAACATAATTTATGAGAGCGGCGTCCGTTTGGGACAGCAACTTGAATCAAACCGCCCTGGATTGAAACATCTTATATTTTTATTCTGTAATCTTTGATAATACTGTCCCACCGAATCAATGTAAATTATATTAGGATAGATTCTTGAATGTTTTGGCTTCCTTTTAGTCTATTTGGCCTGTATGTGGTGGACTTATGTGGCCCACCATGAAAAAACTCGTTCGGCCATTAGGACCCGATTTTTTTTCTTATCATGGCAGCACTTTACGTGTTAAGACAGATCATCAAGTTTCCAGTTGAATTTTGATATTCAAAAGCTTGGTGGTCGTAGAAACAATATTTTCACATAATACTTAAAATCCTTATTGGACTTCTTGTTGTAATGAAGGTAATTTCAGAATTTGTTGATTTCTTTTTAGGTGTGGGATGATATAATTAGCCAGGCAAGTAAGAACGTTGATTTTTTAAAAGAGATTGAAATCGTCAAACAGTTAGCGAGTATATTGAAGACTAACGTTAGGGCATGCAAGGCGTTAAACCATGCTTATGTGATGCAATTGGGACGTATATATTTGGATATGTTGAATGTGTACAAGGTAAAGATATATATATTTTTTATTAATTGTTATTTTAAATAATTTATAATAATTATAGGTTATGTCAGAAAATATAACGGCAGCTATTCAACTCAATGGCGACGCCGTGATGAAACAGCCGTTGATAAAATCGATGAGGGCAGTTAAAAAAGAAACATTAAAATTAATATCCGATTGGATATCTCGATCGAACGACAACGGCATGGTGCTCGATAATTTCATTCCTCCATTTTTGGATGCAGTGTTATTCGATTATCAAAGAACATCTGTTCCTGTTGCAAGAGAACCAGAAGTCTTGAGTGCTATCGCTATTATAGTTAACAGGCTTGAGAACCACATTACGTTAGAGGTAAGTTTAATTTATGTTTACGAATATAAAACATTTGGCTTCACTCCCATTATTCATATGAATCAAATTGATAATATGAATGTTATGACTAATATATGCGATAATATCCTAAACGTCCGTCATTTATTGATTGGGAATTGAAAAAATGCATTTAATTTTATCAAAATATAAATCAGCTATTTTATGATTTTTGTTTTGGGAATCTTCCAGAAGTATTATTATAAATTACAACATTTGAAAATATTTACCAAACACAATTAGCGGAATATCTATTGTATGTATGGTTGATTGATTGATTAGTTCTGCACCAACAGACCTCTAGAGACATCGGCACCTCAGCCTTTAGGCTTTTTGTGCTCTTGATTGTGCCCCATATGTGAAAAGATCAGTAGCCCTTATCAAGTTCAACATACTTTTCACTAGATCCTTCGGTCTGAGATGGGAAACTTTGTTCGAATGGGTCCTAAAAACTACCCAGACAGTGTTGGACTCATCCCCAAGGGAATGCCTACCAACCAAACCCACCTCAAGCTCGCCATTACTCCCGTCTCGAAATCACTACTCTAGCATACTTCAAGGCAGGCGGCGGTCCCTCACACACTCTCCGTCATCTACTCCCTTCTATTACTCCTACCTCTCACACACCTTCTCTTTCCTAATCATGCTCTCCACTAGATTCATCTGTAACACCCTCCATCCATCCTCTACATTTTTTCCCCGTGGTCTGCTTTCCCCTTCCATCTATTTGCCCAGACTCGTCCCCTATGAGAGGTTCAGAGGGTACCTGACGTGTTTTCTTTTTCCGTCTTTATCCACTCCCTTCCTTCCCCTACTACATTCAGTCTCCCCTGGCTTGTGTTCCCTTTCCCCACATACCCTATAAAGGAAGGCCTGCCGACAGTCTCTGGCCATGTGCTCCACGCTTTTACATTCCCTTATTCACCACTCTCTCGGCCTCACACTCCGCTACCTGGTGGCCCTTCACTCCATATCCATAGCATCTGCCCTCCTCTCTCCCTTCTACAATATTTACTCTATTCCAGTCCAACGTAATCTCCCGTTTTCATTGTAAGGCTTCCGTGTTCTCCCACTCCACCCTCACCACCGCCATTTTCATTGTAAGGCTTCCGTTTTCTCCCACTCCACCCTCACCACCGCCATTTTCATCCCGTTCCTCTCCCTCACCACTTTCATCACCCTTGTCCCTTGCCCAATCAAATCCTCTATTTTCTTTCTCACCACTTCATCTTCAATCTACGGGTCTTTCCCTACCATCTTAATGGTTTTTGTTCCCCACCCTCAGAATTTCCCTCACCTCAACCCATTTCTTTGCCTCTAACCACCTCCCTGTTCCTTGAGACTCTAAGTCTATCCAACCACTTTCCTTCCTTCTCTTTCAAACCCTTCTTAATCCTTTCTATTCCCTCCTGATTGACTTCTCCAATATTCTTCAGGATTACCTCCTGACCTCCTTTTCCCTATCTGTATAAATTGCAACCTTCGTCCCATCTACTCTCCCCTACTACATTCAGTCTCCCCTGGCTTGTGTTCCCTTTCCCCACATACCCTATAAAAAAAGGCCTGCCGACAGTCTCTGGCCATGTGCTCCACGCTTTTACGTTCCCTTATTCACCACTCTCTCGGCCTCACACTCCGCTACCTGGTGGCCCTTCACTCCATATCCAAAGCATCTGCCCTCCTCTCTCCCTTCTACAATATTTACCCTATTCCAGTCCAACGTAATCTCCCGTTTTCATTGTAAGGCTTCCGTTTTCTCCCACTCCTCCCTCACCACTGCCATTTTCATTGTAAGGCTTCCGTTTTCTCCAACTCCACCCTCACCACCGCCATTTTCATCCCGTTCCTCTCCCTCACCACTTTCATCACCCTTGTCCCTTCCCCAATCAAATCCTCTATTTTCTTTCTCACCACTTCATCTTCAATCTACGGGTCTTTCCCTACCATCTTAATGGTTTTTGTTCCCCACCCTCAGAATTTCCCTCACCTCAACCCATTTCTTTGCCTCTAACCACCTCCCTGTTCCTTGAGACTCTAAGTCTATCCAACCACTTTCCTTCCTTCTCTTTCAAACCCTTCTTAATCCTTTCTATTTCCTCCTGATTGACTTCTCCAATATCCTTCAGGATTACCTCCTGACCTCCTTTTCCCTATCTGTATAAATTGTAACCTTCGTCCCATCTGCTCTCATCCACGCGACCATCTTCCTCGGCACCTCCACATGCTCAAGACTGTGTAGCCCAACGCTGACTCCGCTCCCCACTTCCTCAAACAGTCGACTCATCATATCAAACACCTTCCTTTCATGAATGCTCTAGTCTTAGGAGTCTATATTTCCAATGAGATAATGCTTCACATCATGTGAGAGGCTGTTTCCTGCTCTTCCATGCACAACCAACAGATATATATCGTTACCCTAATTCGCAAATGTCGTAAGTCCATTTTTGCCAAAATTGGGTTTTTGGCACCATCTCGTTTAATACTATCCTAAAAAAATCTTTGTTTTCTAAAAACAGTTTTAAAATAACAGATTCTAACCATAATTTACGTAGTTTACCAAAATAGAATCATCAACCACTAATATTTCAACCCAATAAGAAGTTTTTATCCTCCCATGTAAAATCAAAATCAAACTGGACTTCCGACATTTGCGAATTAGGGTAACGATATGCCGATTGTATGCATGTACTTCCTTAGGGTACAGTGCAAAATCTTATGTTTTCAATGGTAGACCTTAACTGTCATTCTTGTAAAAAAAAACACTTTTTGTTGGCCACACTGACCTTAGACTGAACTCCTCTATTTAGTTTGACACTTATTGATATTTGATCATCATCTTAGTTATTCGCGAGCTGTTTTGGTGCTTTTGAATTAATTGGAATGCATTTTATATGGGCTAACACAAATAGGTAGTTGCCATTTAAATATTTGTAGGTGGGGCATAAGGGGTTGATAGGGGTTGCGTTCTCATGTCATGTCATTTTAGTTCCCATTCTCTACCCTGGAAACGGTTTTGAAATTTTTTCTCTCACAAGGTACAGTGTAAGTTTTAAAATTGACACCTTGTATATTGTTATCATGATGCCTTTTTAATCATGCATTTTACGATTACACCGAATAATGTTTTTTTAAAATCATAGTCATAGTTGCACAACAATGAAATAAATATTTGTTGAATAAAAGATAACAGGGACGGTTGAAATAATCAAAGTACAATGCACATCATAAACGCAATTATTACAGTCTGTGTTTGTTTACAGGTTCCTAAAATATTCGACGCGATATTCGAATGTACATTGGAGATGATCAACAAAGATTTCGAGGAATACCCCGAACATCGTACGAATTTCTTCTTGCTCCTCCAAGCGGTTAACAATCACTGCTTCGCCGCTTTCCTCAACATCCCACCTACACAATTCAAATTAGTCTTAGACAGCATCATTTGGGCATTCAAACACACAATGAGAAACGTCGCCGATATCGGTCTACAAATTTTGTTGAAACTTTTACAAAATATCGAACAACACGAAGCGGCGGCGCCAAGTTTCTACCAAACCTATTTGACTGACATTCTGCAACACATATTTTCGGTTGTTACCGATACATCTCATTCTTCGGGACTGTCTATGCACGCTACCATCTTGGCGTACATATTTTCATTGGTAGAGATGGGCGGAGTGAACTGTAAATTGGAACCCAGGCCGGATAACGTTTTGTACAATAACGTTTTGTACATTCAAGAGTTTACGGCTACTTTGTTGAAGTCTGCTTTCCCACATCTCACCGACAACCAGATTAAGATTACGGTACAAGGAATGTTCAATTTAGATCAAGACATACCCCAATTCAAGGAACATTTGAGAGATTTCTTGGTGCAAATTAGGGTAAGTCAATTCCTATTTTTTTTCTGTAAGTTTCTTGTGGCATTACTTGTTATTTTTTCTCTTATTTCTTTTGGGAATCAAATCATAATAATGTTTTTTATTTTTTATTTCGACGTTTCGGTAGCGTTCCAGCTACCGTCGTCAAGATTTACTAGTAATAAAATAATTTTTGGTCCCTATCTGACACAACGAAAAAAATATGACAACTAGACAATCAATAATATTTTGAAGTTTGAGACTACAAAGCTTTGTTGTCAAATTTTATTAAGGTCCATTCAGTAGTAGATCACACCTCTGGTAAAATGTGAAATGAAATATTTCATTTTATGACATTCTAACGATATGTTAGTCTGGTAGAAATGGAATCCAGTGAAGTGCACGTTCCAGGAACGGTTTTTATTGGGATCGCGCTTTTTTCCGCTTATTTTGGAAATGCTGTTAATAAAACGCGTTTGTTGTTACTTTTTCGTGTATGATTATTTTTGTTTCCAAAATATGTACAACTCAGTTTGGTGATTTTGTGGGGTCCGGTGAACTATAGGGACATACGAATTTCTTAGTGATTTTGCGAAAAATCGATAGTACTCACATATTTTGAGGATTATCCGTTGAAAAATTTGCGGATTATACACAATTTACAGAGAAAAGTCCAATAAAAGATTTTTTTTCTCCACTTGAGCCATCACTTTTTGGCCCGATATTTTATACAAAAAACAGTTTAACTGGATCGCACTGTACAGGAGAGTGATCAACATCTATTCTCGCTATCTGTGAAAAAATTCAGTCAGATTCTTCATAACATCATTTAAATTACCACTTTTATAAAATAAATATTTGAAAGACAACCAATTTGTACGTGAATTATTTTAATGACAGAATTGACAGATATCTTTTCATGAAACGTAATTCGTAACCAACACTATAAATCTAAATATGCATTCTCTAAAATTTCTTTTTCACCTTCCAATGTAAATGAGATTATAAATTTTTAGGTCACAATAAAATTAAAATTGTTCATAACATTTCATTTTTAAATAAATATTACGTTTGTGCCTCTTCACTTCATTTTATACTCTATATATACCTACCATATGAAACCAAAATTTATATCAATAGCATATAATATATATATGAGAGTTATGCAACCTACAGAACATAAAACTCTGTAGCTGCAATCACATTATTATTGATATGCGAAATCAAATATTTATTAAAACTATATTTTTTATTGAATTTATTCAACCCAAATTCAAGAAAATAGATGAAATTACAGACATTTTGTATTTGGTGATATCCTTACATTGTGTTTTTGAAAAAGGGGAAGGAAATATAATCATTACATTCACCCTTCCCCTTAAAAGATATCCAATGCTTGGTAATGAAAATTAAGTTATTGAGGAAGGGGAAGGGAATATAAACATTGGATTCACCCTTCCCCTTAGAAGATATCCAATACTTTGTAATAGCCATTAAGTTATTTAAGTAGGGGAAGGGAACATAAACATTGAATTCACCTTTCCCTTTCTTAATTTACTTGATATGCGCGTACCAAAGTATTGAATGCACCCTTCTCATTGTTGAAAAATATCCAATACTTTGTTACGCGCATATCAAGTGATTCGAGAAGGGGAAATACTAATCCACTGATTATACTCCCTTCCCCTTCTTGAATAACTCAGTGTGCATTACATTGCATTCATCACTAAAGCAGTGCGATCAACATTTCCTGTTCGAAATCATATTATAT
>CAJUYH010006002.1:0-21416 GCA_910591685.1 Galerucella tenella
AAAAAGCAGACGCATCCGGAGAAAAGAAATTCCGTATGGTAATTGATAATCGTAAACTCAATGAGAATACTATAGATGACAAGTATCCCCTTCCAAAAATTGTCGGAATTCTTGACAATTTAGGTAAAGCTACTTATTTTACAACCCTCGATCTCGCTCAGAGATTTCACCAAATTGAAGTTCACCCCAATTCTATAGAAAAAACAGCCTTTTCCGTTCCTCACGGTCATTTTGAATTCCTAAGAATGCCATTTGGATTGAAGAATGCTCCCTCCACTTTCGAAAAATTGATTGATAATATCCTCAGACCCTTCCTTTACAAATTTTGTTTTGTTTACATGGATGACGTTATTATTTTTTCCAAATCATTACACGAGCACCTCGTACATATTGCCAAAATTTTTGAAGTATTCCGAAAAACCAATCTCAAAGTACAATTGAAAAAATCAGAATTTCTTACTAAAGAAGTCGCCTTTCTTGGTCATATCGTCAGCCCACAAGGAATAAAACCGAATCCCGTCAAATTAGAAGCTGTTCAAAAATTTCCGCTTCCAAAAACTGTCAAAGAAATCAAATCCTTTTTAGGACTTATTGGCTATTACCGCCGATTCATCCCAAACTTTGCAAAAATTACATCCCCGTTTTCCAGATGTACTCGCAAAGGAGCTGTAATCGATATTAATAACTCTCAATACTTAGAATGTTTAGAAAAATGTAAACAGTTATTAAGTAACGCCCCGGTCCTCCAATACCCTGACTTCTCAAAAACATTTACTCTTACTACCGATGCATCGAACATTGCTATTGGTTCTGTTTTATCACAAAACAATCACCCTATCGCGTATTACTCACGCACCTTGAATTCCGCTGAACAAAATTATTCAACAGTCGAAAAGGAATTATTAGCCATAATTGATTCATGCAAGCATTTTCGCCCTTACTTATATTCCCAAAAATTTATAGTAGAAACAGACCACAACCCCCTCGTATGGATTTATAAAATTAAAGACCCAACTTCTCGTTTAGCACGCTGGAGGTTAAAACTTGAAGATTATAATTTTGAAGTAAAATACAGAAAAGGTAAAGAGAATCAAGTAGCTGACGCCCTTTCTCGCATACAAATTAACGCATTGGACACAATCAGTTCAAACCAAGCAGAACCCCCAGATGAAATTGATTTTGACGTAGACGAATTCTTAGACGAATATGACAGAATAACTACCGATAATACACAACATTCCGACATTGAACACCCAATTACCGGAATTCAAATTTCGGAAGAACCAATCAATTTATCCAATAATCAAATTATTATAACACCGAAATCTCAAATTTATGAAATAATTTACAAAAAAATATTTAATAAACATAGGTACGTTATAACAGTTAGAGATAATTGGAAATCAAAAATTACAGATGCCTTCAAACAAATTTTAAAACCAAGCCAAAAATTTGCAATAAAATCACCTCATGATTTTAGACCTTTTATTTGCAATTATTTCAGAGAAAACATTAATTCAACTGTCAAAGCTATATTTTGTAATAAAATTTTATCTGATATTGAAGATAAAGAAAAACAAATAGAATGTGTTAAGAAATATCACACTGACAATCATAATGGAATTGTAGAAACTTATAAACACCTAAAATCACAACTTTATTGGCCATCTATGCAAACTACTATTTCCGAAATCTGTCTAAAAAATAAATATGAAAGACACCCTTACAAATTACCCCAATTAGGACCTCTTCTTGGTCAAAAACCCTTCGACGATTTGTTTCATTGCAATAAAAATATTTATCTTACAATTATTGATTCCTTTTCTAAATACGCTCAGTGTTACAAAGTTCCAGACAAAACATCCATCTCAATTCTAAGTAAATTAAAGCATTACTTTTCGCACCATAATTACCCCCGAAAAATCGTTTGTGATAATGGAACAGAGTTTAATTCTGCAGTAATAAAAGAATTTTTGAAACTTCACAAAATAGAAATTCACTTTACAACAGTTAACAATTCCTCATCTAACTCGCCCGTTGAAAGATTCCATTCAACACTGATAGAAAAACTTAGAACTCTACAAGAACAAAATCCTCAAGATCCCATTGACGATATTTTCACGCTTGCTATATTGATCTATAACCAATCAATTCATAGTGCTACAAATTTCTCACCGTTTTCAATCCTTTATGGACCATATGCCGAGGAGATACATTTTGACTTTGATCTCCCCCTTTACGAAACATATAATCAAAAGCATAAGGACGAATTACAACCCTTTTTAGCTAGCTTATACCAAAAACAAAAAGAAAAAAGGCAAGAAATATTAGATAAACAAAATCAAAACGACGAACCTATACCCGAAATTAATCCTTCACAAACCATATACGTTACAAAGAAAAAACACAAATCGAAACTACAAGCCCCCTATACTCAAATTCAGACTAAAAAACAAAACAAAAATTATAGGCAAAACCAACAAACAAAACCGAACTAGTACTCATTTAAAATATGTAAAACGATTACGTAAAATAACGAATAAAAATTCTCAAGGAGATAATTCTTTGCAGGAGGACAATCCTATGCCTGGGACATCCTCTCAAAATCCATGAGATTCCGAACAATGGTTACTATGCTGAAGAAATCGGAATTTCGAGAGAAATATCCCACTATCACCGACACATTTTCCACATTGACTTAGATAAATTAGAAGAAATTTTAATCGTAAATCCTGAAACGTATTTCAAAATTCCCCTAAAAAATAGCCCCCTTTCAGCATTAATTTCCCAATATTCCCATTTACTTGAAGAAGCAAGAGATAATTTGCATAAAATCACACGTAAACAGAAAAAAGGTTTATTCAACTTCCTAGGTACTACAATAAAATACGTGACCGGTAATCCAGACGACACTGACCTAGACCTACTTAAAACACATATAACCGCTATAGAATTAAAGCAAAACGAAATAATAAGAAAATTTTATAATCAAATATCCTTTGGTCAATCTCTTGATACGAGATTCAATAACTTATTAGGAAAAATTAATAATAATAATCTTGTAATATCGGCTGAAATTAATAAATTATCAACTAATTTCGATGGTTACGTCATTCTTCAGAATGAAATTATAAATATTGATAATACTAACGAATTTTTATTGAAACTCATTCGAACCATTACTTTATCTCAATTAAATCTTTCAAATATTGAGCTATTTACTTTAAATGAACTTGAAACACTAAAAATTGAACTTATTAAAATCTATTCTAGAAACGCCCTCCTTATTAATGACGAACACCTGGTAGTCAACCAAGAGAAGACAAAATATATGCAAATCTCGAGGAAGACGGACAACACAGCCACTATAAATATGGGAGATTACACTTTTGAAAGAGTAAGTCAATTTAGGTACTTGGGAATAATAATTGATGAGAAGAACAACAGAAGTGCAGAGATCAACGCAAGAATAATCGCCGGAAACAAAGTATATTGGAAGTATCAGAAACTACTAAGGGACAAATGCATCAGTAGAAAAACCAAGATCAAACTTTATAAAGCCGCAATTCGACCAGTAATAACATATGCCGGAGAAAATATGAGACTAACTGATAAAGACGAAGGAAATCTCAGAGTACTAGAGAGGAAAATCATGAGGAGGATAATAGGCCCAAAACATATTCCGAATGAACGGTACAGAAGGCTATATAACTACGAAATAGATCAATACATGAATGGTGAAGATATAGTCAGACATATAAAGGCACAACGACTAGGATGGTATGGGCATCTTCGAAGAAGGAATAAGGACGATCCAATAAGGAAAATCGCTGACTGGAAGCCTGCAATCCAGAGACCAAGGGGACGTCCCAAACTCAGATGGGAAGATCAAGTGATTGATGACCTAAAGAAAATGGGAATCCGTGACTGGGGTAGAAAAACAAAGGATAGGAAGGAATGGAAGATGATTACAAAGATGGCGAACTCACACCGCATGCTGTAGTAAGCAGAAGATAATACACGGACTGATCCACCGTACAAAAAGGATCAAAAGAGCTCAAAATGAGCGGCCTATACTCCGACAACAGGAGTACTGGCCTATATATATATACCCCTATGAACTAATAGAATCCTCTAAAACATTGATCTGTGTAAGTTTAAATACAATGCTCATAATAATAAAAATCACAATTTTCCATACCAATACCTTTCTTACCCATAGAATTTACCCCATCCCTAATAATGAACACGTTATGATTATTCCACCTACATCTTTCTACGCCAACAACAAATGGTACGAAGAATGTAGAGGAGAAGCAGAATACTTAGTCTGTACGAAATTCATCAAATCCAGATGTCAATTACCCAATATTCAAAATTGCACAAAAGCCATTGTAACTGAAAACTTTTACAGAGAAACTAGCAAAGTGATTTTGTTAGGTATCGTTCACCCAACCAAAATTCAAAACCAAGAAATTAAAGTTAGCAGCCTCCTAATGTCAGACGAGCCAATAACAATAGAAGGAATTATTTACGGTAAGAAAACTATTCACGAAATATCGTTACCAGATATTGTTCCCATCAAATTGATGCCCGACCATAGATTGGACATTGAAAAACTGAAAATCCCTGAAACCCATGGCCAACTACATCCCATAGAAGAAACAGAAGTTTTACCACCTATTCCAACCGGCCTCAGCATTACTGCACTTTTACTAATAATATTTGTTTCAGTCTTTTTTGTAACTATTTTTATGAAGAAAAGAAAGAGAATCTCCAAAATTCTTTTTGGACCGAAATTATCGCCTGCCCAAGTCCAAATTTTACAAGAACTTCTTGAAAAGGCCCCTGAGACTTCGCGGACGAAGATCAATCCAAAGGAGGGAGGAGAAATGTGACCGTCACGAGAAGAAGATGCTACATAGACACTTTTTTTATATAAATTCTAATGTAACATGTGTCTCTTGTTCTTTTACTTGTGTAATTACGTTCACAACATTTTATAAATAATAAACAATATCAAATTCCTATTATTTTATTGCTATTAGTTATTTTGTTTAGATTAAAAGTTTTTTTAAAAGTAACATTTTCGTGTGTGTAACATTTCTATATATTACATGGTGACCCAAATTGTCTCAAGGTGCCTATATTGAATATTATGGATTATTTATATAGAGGTCACCCGGATCCCCTCAGCGGTTACTTATCATATTTATATGCAAATCAAACTCATTGCAGATGGTGTCAATTTATATTGAATATGTTAGATCAATTGGATTTTGATGTAGGAGAAGGTAATCCTGAGCTGTTCATCAATGATCCTTTGTCTTTAAATATTAAGGCCCAAGTTTAGTATCTCAAATTTTCAAAAAGGCTATAATATAGAATAGTTCAGAGCATTACTTCTAACATCCACTTGCGAGAGGTGTTTAGATTGGATTGTGAGAAAGAGGATTCTGATTTGTATGCACATCTTGTAGGATTTAGACCTGTTTTTGCACGATTCCAACATGGCGCAGACTACAATAGGTCAAAGATTAACATTGATATCAAAATTCATCAGCTAGAACAGTCCAACAATTGTTGTCTCAATCAGAATTGGAAGAATTTTACTCAAAAATATGGAGAACAGAAAAGTCTTTAATGGAGTACTGGTATGGCAATTGTGTAAAAGTACAAAGACATATGGTTATAAGTTCCTCAAAATACATTACGTGCCCAACTCAATTAGCTAAAAAATTGAAAAAATATACTTGGAGCAAGACTATCGATGGTGAAGATATACATGGTGTGACAATCCCGCATCCTGCTCATCAGTTTAAATAAAACAAGGTTAAGGTTAAATAATATGTTGCAAATTCAATTTTCTAGGAATAGCATCGTTCAAAGAAACCATGTTTTTCTGTTCAACAGATTTCAAAACTTTCTGCCTAAACAAATGAAAGATGCTACAACTATGTCGTATATGTGAATATATATTATTTTGTGGACAAAATAGTTCCATTTGCAAATAAATACTTGACTATTCCTGCTTTTTGTTACATCTGTCCAATGAGACGGTCTTTTCCCCAAGGTATATGAAATGCTTGGTCACATATGCACATGTGACAGTATTCACTTAAAAATCAGTTAAATATTAGGATATAAGGAGATTACTATACGTTCAATAATGCAGATGGAAGAGTTTTGCAATGAAATCATTTTGCATTTTTACAGACAATTTTTATACACTTCCATTATTTTCGTCAGTGTTTTTAGGAATGCAGGGAAATCTGAACCAAGAAGAAAGCAATATTACAGAACCAGAGTCTTATGCAAACTTGATCAGACATCCTTTGTTGGGAAGAGAAGCATCTGAACGACGTTCAGAAGGTTCAGAGAATATTATTCTTCATGGTAAATTAATAGGTATTTCGCAGTGGTGTTTTTATGACCAACTTTTTTTATTTACAGAAAATATCCCAACGATTATTTCTGCTGTGGATTTCGACAAACATTCTCAAAATTTGAACATTTCACAACAAAACTTGGTCATTGCTTCAACGAGCACCGGTTCATCGAAAGGAAAATACATCACAATTATTTTACATTGTTTCAAAATTCAGCCTGAAATCAGAATAATTTGAAGATAGACATGTTTTGGTAAAATTTTGACAAGTTCATTTTGTTTTTCAGACCATAGTGATTCGTCAGATTCCGACGACAGTGATTCGGCAGACTTTGACGACAGTGATGCAACAGACTCCGACGACAGTGAACAACATCATCAGCAAACTGCGGATATTTTAGATGCTTTGAATTCTGATGATACAGTCGGCGATCCTGATTACTCTGTTTCATCTGATGAAGCAAGCGAGAAAGAAAATGATGGTTTCGATCATCAGTCAAGAGAACGAAAAGTGTTAAACAAGTGTCGTCGACCAGAAAAAAAGTGAGAAAACGAACAAGAATTATTGAGAATTGGAGAAGAAATGTCTTAAAATCTAACAAGAATAGCGGAGAAAGCTACAAGTCTGGACAAGTAAAATAAGTAGCAAATAGTTGGGTGACAATTGGAGATGTGGAAAGACCTGCTAGAAAGATGCTTCCACCATGCTTCAAGTGCAGGTTTAAATGCACAACCAAAATATCTGAAGATGAAAGAAAACATCTCTTTAAGGAATATTGGAAGATGGGATGTCTTCAGCGACAAAGAGCCTTTCTGTCACATAATATAACTACTATATAACCCACTTACAGAAGGGTGGAACTGGAAGGCGAAACTCGTTCACTCAATAGTACCTTCTATTTCGAGATTGATGCTGTGAAGAAAAGGGTATTTTTTTCGAGAACGCTATCTGATAGTCAAAAGAGACACTCATCTGTAGAAAAAAAAAACCCACGCTATAGTCGAAGCTCTACTTAAATGGAGACATTTGCAACTAATCACCGATCAGAGATCAGTTTCCTTGATGTTCGACAGTAAATGTCATGGCAAGATAAAAAATGACAAAATATTAGGATGGCGCCCAGAATTAACTCCATTCAAATACGAAATTATTTATCGTCCAGGGTCATTGAATAAAGCCGCTGACGCGATTTCTCGGGTGTGTTCCTGTCACATGGTCAAGATAATTAGTAATAATTGGGCAAATTTGATGAAATTTGCGGACCCAGAAGTTGGAATTGTCGATTTCAACTATATGTATTTGAATGTTACAAAATTTACAAGAAGAAGACCACCTATAGTCACAATTTCAAATAAATTTGTATTTTTAACAATTTTCAGACTTTTTCACAAAGTTATCACTACTAAGCAAGATAAAAGATGTATTTATTTATGAAAAACTACTTTTTTAGGTCAATCTGGCAGTTCAAACTCTGAGAGAAAGTGTAGCAACAGCTATAGAGTCCCTTATGTTGAATATCAACGATCCAAATTTTTGATTTGTTAAACTCCAGAAATCCAATGACCGTTCGGATGAAGATGTCAATTAGAAGATAATACAGAATTGTGGGCACCAGTTTTTGAAGAGGCAGTATATTATTTCCTTAATTGTGAAGATGTACAAGGTAAGAAACTCATAAACACTATAAAGAAAACTCCATTTACAGGAATCTCAGTAACTATAAAATCAGTTATTGGTATTTATGAAACCCACATTGAACTTGTGGATCAAAACTTTAATTATTTGCTTACCAACAAGCTTAGCCAAGACCACATAGAGTTATTTTCTTGTGGTATGAGTTGTTTTTATAATTTCTTATATTTCATGAAATGAAACTTTTCATTTATAGGTCCAGAAATGGTTGGAACAATAATCCATCAGCTATGCAGTTCTATTATAGTTGCAAAAGATAATTTTTACATCATGATGTAAAAAACAAGAATGGTTACTGTATTGCACAAGATTCCACAAACATATTGTATACTACAAGAACTAACAAAACTCCCATTCCACTAGATAACAGTGATATGCATATAATAAAGAAATGTTTCCTAGATGTGGACAAATTATTTCTACTTTATCATGATCATTATATGCCAATTAATCCTTCTTCGACAGATTCATAAAAAAATGGTTTCATATGTAGTAGGGTGTGCTATAAAAATGGCTATGAGACTTATCAAGTGCCCAACATGTGATGGAACCCTACATTCTGATGGAAAAACAAGAGCCCGAAATCTTTCACTTTTAATTAGAAAAAATAAGATAAATAGAATAAAATAAAATATGTATGATTGTGGAGAGAAAACTGAGGAAGGTTTTATATGTGACCAATAAGAAAATTCCCAAGGAGTCTTATTTCATTAAGCAATTTTTATTAAATATTTCAAATGAATTGCATGGCTGGAAATTATTAAGAAATATTGATAACCATAATTTGGATTTTTTGACTCTAACTGAAAACCATAAAACAAAAATAATCAAATCACTCTGCAGTTCCTATTCGAAGATAAGACTTTTCAATTGGGCAAAATCCCAGAGTTATAGTATGAAAGGTGATTTAATAAGGAAGAAGTTAAGCAAATTTATCCTTTCCAATCACCAGTAGTTGTTGGTGATTAGGATAATAGACCATATACTTTGTACATTCTAACTGCCAGTCACCGGTTTTAGGAAGTTCTTAAAATCCACCGATGGACTCTATCGATAGATGTCTGTGATATGTCAGATAAATGTCAGGTAGAATGTAGTTGATCTACCGATAGACGATTATAAGAACGTATTTGTTAGATTCTATGATAGATTGAAAAAAATATAAAAAAGAAAGAAGATAAATTTGACAATCATTTTCAAACCACCCTAGATAATTCCATTTCATAATCCATTTTTATTATCGAAAAAAATAATATATAAAATGTTCAACAAAACAAAACAACTAACCTCAATGAATGAAAATTGTTAATTGTCATTGCGTATGATCGATGATTGTGCATTTCCCTTATAAATCTACCAGATTTATCAAGTCTCAAGCCCGGTAGAACTGATGGATGTTCGATAGAACTATCGGTGAATTTAAGAACGCTGGGATGATTCTATCGAAAATCTATCGGTAAATTTAAGAACGGCTTTGGTAGACACCGTATTTACCGATAGATGTATCGGTAAATTTAAGAACTTGTCTTTCACTTCCGAAGAGACAGGAGCTAAATTAACGGTCACTGGTTCACAACGTTGCCTGCAACTGTCTGTAAAATAGACCAGTCCATCAACTACGAAATCTACGAAAAACAACACCTATATACGGTTTTTTTCCAGAAACCTCTAATAATTACTCATACCGGTGCCTACCAACGCAGAAGACAACAAAAAACCCACTTGATACTATCATGCGTCCTTCCCGACGCAAAACAAGGACAGCGATGAAGAATTTCCTTAAATACCACCCGAATCCATTTCTCCTAAAAACTCTCAACCTTAAAGGGCCTTCCAAAAATAAGTCACGCCCTCTGATGGAAGTCAGTCAGTCTATCGCAGGAGAATTGTGTTTGATTCCTCAAGATAGGGACAAGAGTCTGTTAATGACTGGTATTTGAAAGTTAAAAATGCTGCCTCACAGTGTGATTTTGCTGACAAATTGATGTACCGAGTGCAAGACAAATTTGTAACAGGCATGAGGCCAGGACTAATACTTGACCGCTTGTGTGAGGAGAGTCTATCCAAGAAGATTGAGGATGTGTTAGAAATAGCTCTAAACAAAGAAGCAGCTTTAAGAGAGCAATATAGGAGCAGTGTCGAAGTGAATAGAGTGCAAAAGTCGTATAGTGCTTCTAGTGGTAGTAGTGGTTTTGCAAAAAATAGTTCAAGCCAATCTGAAAAAAAAATGGAAAGGATGAAAACCAAGAAGAATCAAAGTGTAATTTTTGTAATAAGAGTAAGCATAACTTTAGTAAATGTAAATACAGAAAATTTATTTGTAAAAACTGTGGCAAAAAGGGTCACATAATGGCAGCTTGCAAAATAGAAAGAAATCATTCAGTAGAAGAGGAAAGTCAGGAAATATTTCCATTGTAGAATGTGACGGATTGTCGAAGTATTGATTTTGTAAAGCCATTAAGTATTCCGGTTTTGTTTGATAATAATATCTATACTCAGATGGAGCTCGACACTGGAGCTGGTATAACTCGCTTACCTTATAAGTTTTATGTGGAAAAGGTTGAGCCATATTCCATTAGAGAGTACTAGTATTAAGTTGAAAACATATTCAGGGGAAATTGTAAGCACAGAGGGAAAAATATCAGTAAACGTCTCCATTCAAATTTTTTCAAAAATGTGTAATTTTACTATTGTTAAAAAAGCTACTGAAAATTTGTTAGGTAGGAATATTATTAATAAATTCAACTCATCGTTAAGAAATTCAGAGGTATTAATTGATGATATAGCTGTCAATCGGACAAACTTGACAAAATATTGTTGAAATTTACAAATCTTTTCAAAAGGGAGTTAGGAACTTTTAATGGCGAAAAAATTAGCCTAGAGGTAGAAGAAAATGTAAAACCAGTTTTCCATAAACCACACCCAATCCCATTTACCTTTCGTGGAACTAAAAAAAACTAGAATCAGAGGGTGCAATCGAGAGGTCGGATAATTCTAGCTGAGGAACACCATTAGTACCTGTTTTAAAAGCCAAAGGGAAAGACGTCCGCGTTTGCGCAAATTATAAAATTACATTGAATGAATTTTTAAAAGATTTTAACCACCCATTGCCTCGAATCGATGATATTTTTGTTGCTTTACAAGGTGGGCACAAATTTAAAAAACTTGATTTCCTTAATGCTTATAATCAGTTAGTTTTAGATGATAAAACCAGAGAATTATTTTCATGGAGCACACCACTAGGTATATATAAAATAAAAAGGCTACCCTATGGTACGAAACCAACGTGCTCAGTATTCCAAAATGATATCGAGTAAGTATTACAGGGGTGTTAGGGAACAGTAAATTTTTTAGATTTCGTAGTCGTAACGGGGCGAGATGAGGATGAACTTATTAAAAATTTAAAAGAGGTCTTAACAGGTTGGACAGGGCAGGATTTAGATTAAATGCAAAAAAAATGTGAATTTTTCAAAGAAAATATTTTCTATCTAGGACATTAAATCTCAGCAAAAGGGTTAGAGAAAGATGAAGAAAAAGTAAGGGCAATAGTAAATTCGCCTAGACCTAAAAATATTACTGAAATTATAGCTTTTGCAGGGATGGTAAATTATTATTCTCGTTTTTGTGAAAATCTACAGGGTGAGTTAAAACCATTGTATGATTTGATAGGAAAAGGTAAAAAATTTAAGTGGACAAAAGAATGTGAAAATGCTTCTCATTACGCAAAGAATAAACTAGCTTCAGACAAAATTTCAATTCATTATGACCCAGATAAACCTATTTGTTTGGCTTGTGATGCTAGTATTCATGACATTGGTGCAGTTCTTTTACATGTTTTACCAGACGGAGGTAAGAGACCAATTTGTTATATATCTCGTGTACTAAACAAGGACGAACAGGGTTACTCCCAGATTATGAAGGAGGCTTTAGCTGTCTATTGGTCAGTTTCTGAACTATATCAATATCTGGTGAGACGGCAATTTGGAATTTTAAGCGATCACAAACCATTAAAATCAATTTTTGGTGAATATAGGAGTTTACCCAAAATGGCTGCTGGGCGAATTCAAAGATGGTCGTTGTTTTTAGCTGGGTTTGATTACACTTTCAAATTTATTCGTGGCGCTGATAATTCAAAAGCAGATGCTTTGTCACGTTTACCATTACCCGACTGTGAAATAAATAATTTTAAAGAACCTGAATATAATTACATGAATATGGTTGAAGGTTTAATACCAATTGATTCGATTAAAATACGCTCAGAAACCATGAGAGATGCCATTTTAGGTAACGTGTTTAATTTTATCAGATATGGATTTCCTAAACAAATCGAAAATGAACTTTTAAAACCATTTTTCACAAGAAAGAATGAACTTTCTATTGAACAGGGTATTATCATGTGGGGTTATCGAGCTGTGATTCCAGTTGGCCTAATAACACATTTACTAGAGGAATTGCATAGTAATCATGAAGGTATGGCTGAGATGAAGTCGAACGCACGCGCTTATTTTTGGTGGCCTTCGCTCGATAACGATATCGAACAACAAGTTAATAACTGTAAAATTTGTTGTCAAATGCGCCCAGACCCACCCAAGGCCAAACTTAATAAGCCACAAGGTTCTAACCACATTTACGAGAAAATTCATGCTGATTTTCTAGGACCAATAAGAGGCAAAACGATACTTATTATCATAGATACCTATACGAAATGGCCGGAAGTTTTTATAATGAGTACTAGCGATTCGGATAATACTATTAGCAAATTTAGAGAATGTTTTTCGCGATTTGGGTTACCACGTGTGGTTGAAACAGATAACGGAAGTCAATTTACATCCGAAAATTTTATAAATTTTTTAAGTCAGAATGGAGTGAAACTGTGTTAAATCAGTAAAGTTAGGAAAAAGGCTTTTTTAGATGAAAAAAATAGAAATGTTTCCATAGAAACCTTAATTCATAGGTATTTATTTTCTTACCGAAATTGTATACATGCTACTACTGGAATGACACCTTGTAGTTTAATGTTTAAAACCAAAATACGTACTCGTTTAGATTTTTTATTTAAAAAGGAGTTTCGATCAGCTGAAAAACCAATTTTAAATTATAAGGGAAAACGAGATGAAACTTTTGTGGATGGGGTGTGGTGTAGAGACTACAGAAATCTAAATAAGAAAACTTGGGTTAAAAGTATAATAGATGAAGTTTTAAATGAAATAATTTATTTTTGTAAACTTGTTAATGAAAATATGATATGGAAGAGGTTGGTTCAGGAAGAGGCTGAAAATTTTGACGGTAAACTTAGCCCCAAGGATTTCTCTACATGTACACCTAATGTATCTTATAACTTAAATGTAAACCAAAGACCAAGGCGTCATGTCAAACCACCCCAACGAATTTATGAGGGAAGGTATTGTGGTATCGTAAGTCTGCGAACGCAAACTTAAAATTACGGAACATACTCTCTCTCATAAATGTCATATATAGCAGGGCTTCTTAAACTGTGGGTCGCGAGACTACTGAAAGGGGGTCGCAAAGATCTGATACTTTTCAATCATTATAAATAAAATTTTAAAATTAGTATACACACTACGTACAAATATAAATACAAATAAAATAAAAATCATACAAAATACTATTGTAGTTTTATTATAACTATTTTTTGAAAAAAGTGGCAATGCGAAACTGTAGGGCCTATAAATAAAAATATGGAAGTAGCATTTAAAATAATAAATACAACGCGCTCCTCGATTTTCAACTGAACGTTCGACATTGATGTCTGGCCGCCGGCGTCAATGTTTGCAAGATAACTTAGTGATTATAAGTACCCAGACGCCGCGTCGCCTTACAGCTTACACATACAATACGGAAGCATAATCAAACTAGGCTAGGCGAATCGGCATATTATTTTTATAAAAGAATAATAAAAAAATTAAATGAAAGCTTCTTTTTCGGCGTCTTTGTGATACGGTGCCTTTGTGCGCTGCACACTTTGAACACGCCATGCGTCGGGGTTGATCTGATCGTAATTTGTTGTCATTGCACTGGTAAAGATTCGAGTGTAGTTATTTTTCTGTTTGTACTTCAGTTTGGACTCAGCTTTGTCTTCGTAGTGACATGTGTGTTTATTTATTATTATTTAACCATCATGGATAAATGGCTAATTGAAATTCCAACTAATAAGTCTGCCACGCCGTCACAACCAAGTTGCAGTGCTCCAAATCCGACTTCTAGCAAAACAAAAAAAAGAAAAGATGACGAATCATATTTGCAGTATGGCTTCACATGCTCTTCTCACAACAATGAAGAACAACCAGTGTGCTTAATTTGCAAAGAAGTTTTGGCTGCAGAAAGCATGAAACCGTCAAAACTGCAACGACATTTGAATACTAAACATGCAACGTTATCAAAAAAGCCAATAGAATATTTTGAGCGTCTTTTGCAAACATCAAATAAAGAAAAGAACACTTTCGAGAAGTATGTTACTTTGAATGATAAATATCTATTGGCATCGTATGAAGTTTCGTATTTGATACTATTGGAGAGCAACTTTTACTACCTGCAGCTATAAGAATGTCTGAAATTGTTCATGGAAAACAGTATGCTGCTGAAATTAGTAAAATTCCATTATCAAATGACACTGTGTGCAAAAGAATTTCAGACATTAGCAATGATCAATTTCAACAGCTTCTTATGAGGCTTAAAGACAGCTCAAAGTTTGCAATACAACTGGACAAGTCGACAGACATTTCAAAAATGGCACAGATGTTACTTTTTGTAAGATATATTTATGAGGGAAGCATTCATGAAGATATACTGTTTTGTCGTCCTCTGGAAGGTCATACTCGTGGAAAAGATATATATAAAAAAAGTAAATGAGTTTTTTGAAAAAGAAGGATTAAATTGGAAACATTGTGTTGGTGTGTGCACGGACGGTGCTGCAGCAATGACCGGACAAGATCTTGGTTTTACAGCATTTGTTAAAGCTGGAAATGATCATATTATATTTACACATTGTATGATTCACCGAGAGGCACTTGTTGTTAAAAAAATTGCACCAGAATTAAACACTGTGTTATTTGATGCAGTCAAAATTATCAAGTTTATTAAAAGTCGAGCACTTAATAGTCGATTGTTTAAAAATTTGTGCATTGATATGGATTCGGATTATACAAGTTTATTGCTACATGCTGAAGTTAGGAGGCTATCAAGAGGTCGAAGTTTGAAACGATTATTAACTTTAAAAGATTAAGTTCTTATATTTCTAACAGAGCAAAATTCTAATTTAGCCGATTATTTTCACGATAATGTATGGCTTCTCAAGCTATGCTATTTGGCAGATATTTTTGATAAAATCAATGATATGAATTTATTAATGCAGGGAGTTTGCGTTGATATGTTTATGTTAAAAAATAAACTTGAGGCCTTTGTTAAAAAAATTCTTATATGGAAGAGCAGAGTGGAAAGTGGATCGCTCGAAATGTTTCCATTTACTGACGAGTATATAATTAGTAACAATATTTCAAAAAAATATACTCCTATAACAAAAATTATAGTTAATCATTTGAAGGATATGGAAGTTTACATGCATAGGTATTTTCCCAATGACATCGATACACAACAATGGATTTGCAATCCATTTTCAATTGAAATGGAAGAAATTAATTTTTTAAACTAAAAAGCACAAGAAGAATTTGCCGAATTAACAAGTGATACTACCTTGCGACTCAGATTTTCTCAAGTGCCTGTGCATGAATTTTGGATAGAAATCAAATCAGAATATCCCCTACTATCGGAAATGACAATGAACAAATTACTGCCATTTTGTACAACATATTTACGTGAATCAGCCTTTTCCACATTAACTTACATAAAATCAAAATACCGTTCAACTTCAATAAACGTTGAAAATTTATTACGATCTGCACTAACTCAAATTTGTGTAAAAATAAACAATCACATCCGTCACATTAATATTGTTTGATGTTAATAATATGTTTTTATTAAAAAAATTGTTACAAAAGTTTATTTTTTCTATTGAAGAAATATATATATATATATATATATAGTTTTATGTCATTCTATTTATTGTGTTTTATTACGACCGATATCCCGTCAAAGTTTCCAATTATATATATGTGAAATGAATGGGTATGTATTCTTTAATCCTTATTTTATTTACATTGTAAATAGTGCGATATTACATCTACATCTACGGTTAATATATATTTCATTATATGGAGGAGGGGATCGTTTAAAATTTCCTAAGCTTAAAGGGGGTCGCTATATAAAAAAGTTTTAGAAGCCCTGATAAATAGGTCACTTGTCATGAGGCATTCTTGCTTGGTGTTTTGGAGGTTATTGTGGCACTAAATTTGCGGGCATAATTTCAAGGCGAATAAAATAAATGAAAGTATTCATCGGTGTCTTATTCGCCGACATTACAATTTCAGACTGCTTCCTCAAAATTTTCCCGTTTCCAAAAATCATCTACTACTTCTTTCCAAACTTTCAGTTACGAAACCTCCTTCCATCCTTCTGAACGGAAATAGAAGTCTGAAAGGCCAAATCTCTTATCTGAAAGCACAGCCCTTCTCAAAATTCCGAGGAACATTTCCCATAAAGCTCTCCAGTCCAAAATTCGAAACGCCATTGGAGGCAACGAGGTGGTATGTCTACCTCTTTATACTCAAACTTCTTTTCCCAGAAAATATTCTCCAGCAAAGAATAATCCTCCAAATCTCTTATTTGTCATCACCAGGGTTGACAAAACTATTTCCAACAAAGATATTAAATTCAATACAAACCCTGAATGGGGCTAACTCTCCTATAACAGGGTAGAAACAAAATTTTTGCTTAGCTTGCTTCATCCGATGATGGATAATTTCGATTTCGAATCAAATTAAGATAATTTCTAATTCAAAGGATTACCTACTTCAATTTAATTTGACACAATGCATTATTTGTGAGTTCTTTTGAATCCTCCATTATTGAAGAAGTTGTTAATTTATAATAGTTTTTTGGTACAAACTATTGTTTCTCAAGATATTCAAGGGTTCTGAGAATTATATTACATAAAATGAACGCAGTTTTGCATGAAATATTTAAATCATTATCAAGTTGAAATAATCATCGGAATGGAATATTGCATTCCATTAAAATTACCAGGCAAAATACTATTTCCATTACAATGATTCAAACGAATAAATCACTGTCAACATTTCATTGAAATTTGGTATTTATATATACCTTGTAATTGTCACAAAATTAAAGCTTAACTTGTGATAGATATTTAATTAGATAAATGAATTTTAAAATCCGAGGCAGAGATCCAAAATTGGCCTGGAGACGCCCCTGAACACTAGCTGCACATGTGCGTTACATACTTATGTTGCCAGTATGGACACGGCCTTATGGAAACATTTTCATGAAACAGAATTGCCCCTCTCTGGTTTGTAAACTAAACAGCACTAGGCTAGAGCACTCCACCTTAGGGAGTGGAATTCGGCATCATTTAAACTATTTTATAAAATATATGCAATGTATCTACTTATTCCCGAGCACGTTTATTCAATTTAATGATTATTGAATTATCAATACAAAGAATGATAATAATGATTATTTATTGAAATCTTCAAATTTCAACATGAATTGAATATTTCAAAAAACCAAACGAAGAGAATATGAGAATATTGTAATCAGCACGCAAAATCCAAATGTAACACATGCTACAGATGAGACGAAGGAACTCATCTTAAGGAGCTGAGGATGTTTGCAGCTCTCGAGCGATGTCGGCGACGTCAACAACAGCCTGTGGACAGAAACAAAAATGCAGACGCAACTGCTTAAATATGCCTTGACTTAAATTGCCCCAAAGTTGTGGCTGTTTAACCGTTTAGATATTATATTCATATATTCATTTGAAATATGTTCAGTGTGCTCATGCGCCGGCACATGCGCCTATCTGTTGTAACCGGGCATGCGCAATAAATCAAGAGATTCGAACAAGAAGCCACGAGGCTGACAGTGCCATCGTCAGAAAGTTGTGCAATAAAGTAAAATATTAGCAAAAAAATAGTTTTATATACAGTCCACTCCACAATCATTTCACCGACAACAACAACAAACATTGGTCTCTTCGAGCGAATTTATTGGAAAAGTCAACAGCGGCAGCAGTCAACGCTGTTTCAAGTCAGTACAACCATTGTGGTGCAGCAATCAGACAACCACAAGCTGAAAACAAGTGCAAATCATCCAAGCATCCAAACCGAAAGTTCGTTCCTTTTATTATCTGCATGCATAGAGTAATCTAATCAATAAAATCAATATTTCTCTCATTCTGAGTATCTATTAGTATTTTACCGCGAAAATAGTTCATTTCATTTAGTCGATTTTCACACATCACAAAGATATCAGGAAAAAATGAAACTAATAATGTGTCAAAACCGGATCAAACCAAACCGGACAATTTATTAGAATTAGAATCACGTCTAGACCATGTATCGAGTATTTTCAACCATTTCGAACAAGTTTAATCACAAATAGAATCACTAGAAAAGTGTCCGACTAATTCAGAATGTCGTGAAACATCTGAAAACAACTTCTTCAAAGCACAAGCCGGCGCTAAAAATAAAATCGTAGGGTTTCACAGTAACATACAAGCTAGATTAACAGCTGATGATTTACCAAGTCAAAATATAGCAACTTAAGTTGACAAATGAAAATTATTTAGTAGCCTTACGTATATTGCGAGAGTAATTTGAAAATAAAAAAATTATTATAGACAAACATGTAGAAGAATTACTTAACATGCCAGTAATAACTAGGGAATCAGCTCCTTCTTTAAGAAATTTAATTGACACATTCAAACAATTAATTAATTCACTCAAATCTCTAGGTGAACCCACAGATTCGTGGGACCGCCTATTAATTCAACCATCGAAAATTAAACTAGACTCACGCACTAGAGAACGTTGGCATGAACATTTACATCTACAAAATAAAAGAGAACCTCCACCACTGTCAGAATTTCTCGACTTTTTAGTGAATCGTTGAGAGTATTTAGAAAGCAAAGGAAAAACTGATAATCTAGAAAACATTCTAAAATCTAAGTGTATGGTTACATTGGATGCGGGTACGTGCGATTTTTTAGTCGTGCGATGTCGTAAGACCGGTTGTCGTACGATTGAGTGGTTACATTGTTTGCGATGCGTTGCGTCCGAAGTTTCAGTTCAAAATGGATGACGAAGGGGATTTATATTTCCTTCAAAATAGTTGTTTGAAATTTATGGTGTTAAATAAAAAAAGAAAATATTGGGTTGATAATATGTACTTAAGGAGAGACCAGGAAGGGGAGTACGTAACCCTTTTCAAGGAGTTGAGCAAGCAGCCACAAAAGTTTCATGAGTACTTTAGAATGTTGCCTTCAACATTCAACTATATACTAAATAGAATCTACCAACGACTCGAAACATATTCTAATTTTCGGAAAAGTATTGATCCTGGACAAAAATTAACTGTAACACTTAGGTGAGTATCATTTATTTAAATAATAATTCACATCCTTATTGAAAACTGTGGAAATATCTAGCAGCATTTTCTGACTCTTGGGAAGCGTCTTCGTAGCCGATATTGTGTGGTGATAGGTCTGTTTGTTTAGTAAAAGAGTCAGCTGGCGGACTAAAAACTCGTGATTGTGTCGAGGATTGTGCAGTAGATGTTGAAACATACGTTTCACATGGAGAAGCTTGCGGAGTAGAAATAGTGTTTTGGGGTGGATTCTGATACTGTCCGTTAAGAAGAAGTTGTTGTATATTGAGTCTCATTTGCATATTTCTCGTAGATGGAAGAGCCTGCATAAGCGGCAATAAGCTAATTAAGAAATGATAATTACTATCGTTGGAAAGGACATTTTTTGCTGCATACGCTTCCAATTTTTTGTTTTCTATGTTGATAAGCTCATACACATCTGTAGACTCTTTTCTCTTCTGTTGCAGGTTACTGCGGTGTTCCCTTACGACTTTCTCTCTAGCAGGAGTTCGAAAACCAGAACTATTTTCTATTGCATCTTGTTGTGTTGTCTCATCTCTATCAAATTGACTTTCATTGCCAACTTCTCCACTATTTTCATCGGTATCTACATTATCCTCCACATTTTGTCCTCCATTTCCTTCATCCCTCGGAATATTAGCAGTTGATGGTTTTGCACTTGATCTATCTTTTTTAAACAGCATCAATTCGAAGTAGGCCCATTTGATTTTCTTTGAACTTCCACCTGCATCTCCAGATCTACTGCTTTGTGTTTTTGCAAATTCTCTGCGGAATGTATCTCGCAAATTTCTCCATTTGCCTCTTACCGCAACACCTACAAAGATACAGTAACTTAAACTTGTCATCAAATAAGCCAAATGATCTTGTGTTCAATTTCTACTATACAGGGTGAGTCATGTAGGTATTTGTATTTTTTTGCATATTATTTGCTATAGAGCATTGTGTGTATAAAATTTGAATGTTATTATGTCGGTCCTGGAATTTCAACTTTTGAGATCGCTAATCAAATGCTCTAGTAGTATCATGTTTTACCAAAAAACTGGACCAAATCGTTCCTCATGACTCACTCTATATATTCAATAATGTCTGTTTAATTGTTACGTGAGAATGATAATAAATATATTTTTTAGGTTTTTATCGACCGGGATGTCTTTCAGAAGCCTTGCATTCTCATTTAGAATGTCTCATTCAACAATAAGAAATATCGTTTACGAAGTATGCCAAGTAATATGGGAAGAATTCAATACACAACATATGCCATTTCCGACATCAGCAGTGCACAAAACTGTTGCTGAAGACTTTTTTAAGAAATGGAATTTTCCACAGTGCATAGGATGTATTGATGGAAAACATATAAGGCTGCGTTGTCCACCAAATTCCGGTTCCATGTATTGGAATTATAAATCTTATTATTCTATTGTTCTACAAGCAGTTGCTGATGCGCATTGTAGATTTTTGTATATTGATATCGGATCATATGGAAAACAAAGTGATGGAGGGATTTTTGCTGGCAGCAGTTTGAAAGAACGATTAGAAAATAAAACTTTTTGCCTACCAGAGGATCAAACTATTCCAAATACAGATATTACCATTCTATATGTGCTCTTGGGCGATGAAGCCTATCCTTTAAAGGTGTATTTAATGAGACCCTATTCTGGTCGTAACCTCAGTGAGCAAGAAGAGATTTATAATTGTAGATTATCCCGAGCAAGGAGGATTGTTGAATGTGCATTTGGCATACTATGTCCCAAATGGAGGATCCTCAAAAAAGACATAGAATGCCATCCAGACAAA
>CAJUYH010006003.1:0-21416 GCA_910591685.1 Galerucella tenella
TGGTAACAGAGCCCTGCGAACTGGCTTAGTTCACCTCCGAATTTAATCAGTCAGTTAGGCAAGTACCTGCAATACATACCATAATTATTTTTTGAACGCCATTCAACATTTTTCGTTTCATTGGCGCCCAACATAATTTTTCTTTTTACCCCGTTCAACTAAGAAATGTAGTTCAATGTCTGTCAGGGCATATAGCACAAAAAGTAGTTGTTTTTTCTGAGTAAACGGTCACGTTTTTGTAAATATTCTTAAAACTTTGTAAGGCGTTAAAAGTATAAAACTATAATTCGATATCTAGCATAGGTCGCATTGTAGTAATGGCCAGGCCAATAGACACCCTTGTAATCTACATGCAATGTAATCGGAGACAAAAATTAAAAAAACATTTTTTTGTAATTCGCTTTTGTTTGAAGAGAAAACATTTAATTGTAAATATTATTTTGTGACGACCGAATAGGAACCGATGAGAAAAACTATTTGCGTCCAACTGTGAATATTCATTAATATTGATGGGTGTTGAGCAATCGTTTGGCATAGTTTTTATTAATGATCCTGGTTATTAATTTCATTGATTAATGATACGGTAGCTACATGGGCGCTTCTTAAATTACTGGTCAATTTATAATACATTATTCATCACACATCAACGCAAGATCTGAATAAAACGCCTTTTTAATATTGATCTATTTGAGCGATCGGGGAAAGAATTGCGAAAAAAAACTGAGTAGAAAGTTGCTTGTTTGTAAACTGTTCAATGTATATATCTTTGGCACGCTGTAGACCGTTTGGTAGTGTAAGGAGTTCTTCGACCAACCGATCTTTGGGGAACGATTGTATTCAAATATTGCCTAACGTCCAACTGATAATGTGGAGGTGTGCCATCTATGAAATGTTAATTTTGCAGTCACAATACCAAAAATAAAATTAATTGAAAATTTCTCAGAATAAAATTTTGGTGGGGTGACTAAATTTGTATGTTACCGTGAAAGACCGAAAGTTGTGAATGTCAACATTCGCCGGTGGATGTCGACAAATGTCAAATGCCTTGGTGAAAGTCCGAACATTTCTCAATTCTATTATACATTCGGACTTTCACCGGTATATGTCGACAAACACAAATGAGGTCCGGTGAACCTCGGACACTGCAGGTCGCGACAAGTTTTTAGACGGTTCCAGCCCCTTGTTTCAGTTAGCTTTGTCTTCGTCAGTCTAACGCAACGTTTGACAGCGCTCCCTAACCTAATTTAATTTTCTTATTGGAAATTATAATTTGTATTCAATGGCTACTACAGTGAATCGTGTTTTTTGAAAAGTTACATGCCTTAATTGGAAGTAAACGAGAAGACAATTGTTGTTGTTTTTCTCAAAAAAAGTACTTCAAAATCGTTTCTGAAGTAATTTCTGCTAAAAGTTAGTGTAGTACACCTTTGGACTACAGACGTTTAAAACGTTTTGACATTTTAAAAGTTAGTGATGAAGAAAAGTTAGTTGTGCCATTAAAAACAGGAGAAACAAATATCCAGTATTATGTCACTAATGATGAGTTGTTTACAATACTTTCTGAAACTCACACAAGAGCAGGCCATGGAGGATGAACACGAATACTTAAGGAATTGCAAGTTAGATACAAAAATATTACTCATGAAGTTGTAATGCTGTATTTAAATTTATGTAAGCAATGTCAAATGAAACATAGTGCGCCTAAAAAAGGTATTGTTTTGAAACCAATGCTCGGTTCCGAATTGAACTCTAGATGTCAAGTCGACTTGATAGACTTGCAATCACACAGGGATGGCGATTACAAGTTTATAATGGTATATCAATATCATTTAACCGAATTTGTCCTTTAAGAAGCAAGATATCGGAAGAAGTAGCACATCACCTTCTCCAAATTTTTTCAACATTTGGTGCTCCCGCTATATTGCATTCGGATAATGGCAGAGAGTTCAGTAATCGAGTCATATCTGAACTATGCGCTATGTGGAACGATGTTAAAATAGTGCACGGAAAGCCTCGTCACAGTCAAACACAAGGCTCTGTAAGAGCCAATCAGGACATACAAAATATGTTAACTGCTTGGATGCAAGACAATGATTCAAACAAGTCAGAAGGTTTGCCGTTTGTCCAATTCGCCAAAAACAGAACTTATCACGAAGGAATCCACCAGAGTTAAGCGAAAAAGGGGTATAACATTGTCATCACTCCCTCGCGGGCAAATTTCAAACATTGAGACCGAAGAACAGCTAGAAGCTTATGTTGAAACAGACATGGATAATGAAAATACCATTGGATCTGATCCGCAACCTGGCACGTCTTCATCTCAAGCACTGACTAACCCGCAACCTGACACGTCTTCATCTCAAGCACTAACTGAAAAACACGAGCTAATTTCATTAAAAATAGTAGCTGCAAAAGAGAATCCTCTACTTCAAGCAACAAAAATGTTGCGAACTTAAAAAAAAAATTCCTCCTGCCCAAATTGGTCATACCGTAAGAATTCAAGTCCCTGATGTCGACCGTGGTCGTACAGACCCTCGAAATGTGTTAGCGGTTGTTGTTGGAATAGAGGATTCAGACTTTTATAGATTAGCTAACAAAAAAGGTACCTTGAAGCAGCTTTTCACCCGTAATCAATTCGTAATTTGTAATGAAAAGTTACTTTCCAGGGACGAAGTTTCAACAAAAGTAATGTCGCTAAGAGAAGCAGCTTCTGCTAATTCAAAAAGAGGAGGGCAAGGCTATACACGTTGTAACTGCAAAAGGAAGTGTTCCACGACTAAATGCAGCTGTAAAAGCAAGAAACTTTTGTGCAATTCGAAGTGCCACGGTAGTTTCAGTTGTTGCAATGAATAAGATATTGTTCTTATTTTTTATATTTCATTTTATATTTTTATGTTCTACTGTTTGCTTTGAGGTCTACAAAGTCCTTTTCCCATATTATTTTAATAAATAAAGACCTTTTTTTTGTTTTTTGTTTTTTATTTAAAAAATAATAATTTTTAACATACACCATACATCCTGAAGATTTTTGTCAGAGTCTAAGCATAATTACATTCACACGTCTTCTACTTTACCAATTTTCAGAAAAAGAAAAAAATATCGATTAATAAAACTGTAATTTATAACCGTTTCCAGGTATTCCACTATTCATTGAAATTTTATACTATTTTTATTTTCCAACCATTTTTTCTACCTGCTAATTTTAGGCTCTTTAACTTACAACACACCGACTCCTGTCTAAGTCAACATGTTACAAACTTAATATTGAAGTTTCATAAAACGATCAAATTTCCTCGGCTCTGTCTTGTGCTGCTAAACCACATAAAAACTTTTTCGAAGAAAACTAATTATTGACATACGATCACGTCTCGTCGTGGCTTCAGACTCGAAAAACGAAAAAAAAATGTTTTTTTTTAACGAACTTTAGCTTTTAGTCGTAAAGATAAGAGATAATGTATTACTCCTGTATAGGGAAAGAAATGTTGAAAGTCTTGTTATCACTGTCTTTTATACTGGCCGACGTTGATCATGTACAGGATGTTCACATTCACGGATACTTAATAGGCATGATGACAATTACTAACCATAACTGAAATAATTGTATAGATTACATGTATTCTAAGGTAATCACTTATTTTTACATTAAAATTGTGATCATATTTATTTTAGTCATCTCAGCTGAAACACCGAACACAAACGTGTGACGTCAACCGTATATTGTTTGGATTTTTATCGTATTTTCTGGTTTTGCATCGTTTAAATGAAATTTACTCGTTATAGAATCCATTATTATCACAAATAATTGAAAATTTACTTTTAATTTGCCAACTGTGAAATATTCCAAGTATTTACAGATGTGTCATGATATAGAGACGCCATTACTAGGGATTTGGTGCGAAATTCAAATTGTATTTTAGAATCAAACTTACATTTAACAAAATATGGAGCGCCACTGGAATAAAACGTCTATAAACTTTCAAGTTGGAGGGTCAAAAAGAGCTGACTCCCTCTGAAAATCCATAATAAATGGAAATAAATGAAATCTACTACTTCCAGTTTACGAGTTATCGTATACTAGCGTCTCATATTTCCATGAATTTAAGTTACACCGTTTTGGAGCGACGTCAATATTTTTGAGACAACCTGTAGATAATTTAGATACTGATGACATATTACATTACCTACATTAATTAGGGTAAAAAACAATTATAACTTGAACTCCACTGAGGTCAGTTGGGCGGAGCGGAGTTTAAATATACAGTGTGACCCATTTTGTTTGAAAGCACCCCTGTAAAATTCGCATTTCTCAACCGATTTTGTTTTAATTTGATTTGTTAGATTCAGTATCAAAAACAATAACTTGGCACACGTTTTCATAGCTTAATTACTATTTTTAAGGCCCTCTTTAAGGCCCTCTATGTTAATTTTTATTTGCCAAAAAAGACAAAAGTACATTAAGCATTTTAACTTTACCACTGGATTCAGAATCATCACAAATGTAAACTAGCAAAATTTTATAAACAAAATTCCATTAACGACAAAGTTATTACAACAATCGAATTTCCGAAATGGCAACATGGTGAGCAGAAACTATAATACTTTTTTCAATTTTGTGCACTACAAAGCAGTAAATACGGCGATCTGGATGTCTCCGACTAACTATTTCTATTACTTCTCGTTCACTTCTATCATTGTAACCACAAACAAATACAATTTCAACTTTGTCTTGAATAGTAAAATAGTTGAATATTTGGAACATTTAGTACTTACTATTTCATTCAAATTTTACTGACTGACATAAATAAAATTTCAAAATCAAAGCCTACTTGCTACTCGTTGATTTCATTTTGTTAATAAATGAAATTATTAAGCACAATTTTACATTACTTCCAGAAGGTATAATTCCAGAACGGGTTAAGTTATCGGCTTCGAATTTTCACTGACTATTTCACTAGAGTAAATTGATAACTGACAAAATTTGAAGGTTTTGAACTAGCAATTTTTTGTCTTGTCGCGGCAATTTTTTGACGTTTAATATATCAAATCTATGTGTATAAAATTCTATCACTCTGTGATAAAATTCAATATAAAATCTTTGTTAGTGGTTTCTAAGGAAACTAAGTTGTTTATTTATTTATTTAACTGTCTAAAAATTATTAAAACTGTTTAAAAAATTTAAATAAATAATACAAGATTTGGAAATAATTCAATAAATAAAATAGAGAGTACAATTAAGCAAAGTATACCGCGAAATACAATGAAGACAAAAAAGTCTGCGTGGGAACAGTTCAGAATGTTTCTGGACGCACGTAATTATACGTTAGAAAAGGATGCTTCTGAACAAGTTATAGCAAAAATTCTTGAAGATTATGGTTTTAACATGAAAAAAAGAGTTGGAACTGATTATGCTGAAGCTAGTGTGAAAACACTTTGGAATACGACTGCTCAAATGGTTCAGGAAAAATATTTTCTATAATTTAACATCAAAATTGATCCATTTAAAGTTATTACCTATTAATTTGCCAGATTGGCCAGGGATACAAAACGTAAAAAGCTTCAGGCTGAACCTGAAACCAGAAAAAGAAGTTCTAACGCGTTTACCAAAGAAGAGTTAATGGAAATGGTAGAAAGCTATTCTGAAGATAATCCTGATGGGTTACAAAAAAGTTTTTTAATTCATGTTCGTTAGTATGGCGTGGAAATGAAGCTGCTAATTGTGATATTAATTACTTCAAAAAAGAATATGATAATAAAGGTAATTTTACTGGCAGGGTAGAATATAATTCAATATTTTCCAAAACGACACAAGGAGGATCAAAAGCTTTATCTGGCAGTAAGTGGCTGGTGAGAAATAATGCTAACAACAATTTGTGTCCCGTTCGTTTATTTTTAAAAATTATTGAAAAAAGAGAATCCAATCCTTATCTTACAACAACAAGATTCTTTTTAACAGTACATCCAAATTTGGAGAAATTAATATGGTACAAAAAGACACCATTGGGATATAATACAATTTCAAAGTGGACGAAAATATCGGCAGAATCAATTGGTATAGACACAAAAAAAATTAAAATAACCAATCATTCACATAGAGCTTCTGCAATATCTGCATTAGAAAAGGAAGAAGTTGGTGAACAAGAAGTAATTAAGCTTACAGGACATTCTTCTGCCCATTCTTTGAAACCCTATTTACAATTAAATGAAGAACACCATTTCCAACTTATAGAGAACCTTCGAGAAAATAAAAATAAAGAAAAGGAATCCTCAGTTTCTAACTTAAATTCATCACAGGTTATGATGCAAAACAATCCCCAAAATAATGCTACAACGTACAATTATGATAATTGTACTTTTTACATAAATAAGTTATTTTTTTTTTCATAATGTTATCATTTTTTTGGCTTTGTATAATTGAAGTTTGTGATAAATAAAACGTTTAAACATATGATTTTTTAGTTTTTCTCTCGTGAAATAGTCATGTCGAATACCACTCAATTAAAAATTTTGTAAAGTAAAATTTTTCTCTTGTCGTATTCAAGTTTGTTGCTTTTAGGTAATTTTGCTCATGACATTTAATCCAAAACCACTCGCCTGACGGCTCGTGGTTTTGTTAAAAATGTCACTCGCAAAATTGCCAAGCAACAAACTTTCATGACAATCGAAAAATTTTGCCGACAAAATTTTCACTCTCGTGGTATTATATATGACAATATGTTTGAGTCTTAGTTTGTTGCCATTTCAAAAATTTGTCTACATTCTACGTGAAAATTAATGAAAATACCACTCTTTCCAAATTCATGTTGTAATAACTTTGTCGTTGATAAAAATATTTCCATAAAATTGTGCTAGTTTACATTTATGATGATTCTGAATCCAGTGATATAGTTATTTTTGAGAAAAAAATGCCTGATGTATACTTTGGCAAGTTTATCTGAAACCGTGAAAGGAATGCAGTCGAAAACGTTCGACATTGCCACGTTTAACTATAAAAAAATAGAAGAACTGATTATGTAGTGATAATAATTATAAATGGGTCATTTTATTATTAACAATATTAAAAATATGATTGAACGTTAATTTCATAATGTGCTTGTTTCCTTGGATTTATTCTATTAACATTATTTTCCAATTTATGAATATTAAAAGAGAACACTTTTCCAAATTTGTTATGGGATTCTTAAAGCTCTGGCAACGTTGTACGAAAACCATAATGACCACACCCTCCGATTACATAATTGGTGATTTTTATCGACCAGGTTACTTCTTATTGGAAAGCGCGTGCGTATGTTCTTCCCTCTCACTTTGTCAATTGACTGATATTGATTTATTCAGTGGTGTTCGTATTGTCAGTCACCTTTCTAATTTCAGTTTTACTTGGTAAAATAGGTACCGTACGCCATTTGTACGTTTGACAGATATACGCCATGTTTTTCCTCGCCTCTTACCGACGCCCCGTAGCTACAGATAAACTTGCCAAACTATAGGTACTTTTTTATTTTTTGGCAAAGAAAAATTAACATAAAGGGCCTTTAAAATAGTAATTAAGCTATGAAAATGTATGCCAAAATACTGTTTTTGATACTGAATCTAACAAAAAAAATTAAAACAAAATCGGTTGAAAAAATGCGGATTTTACGGGGGTGCTTCCAAACAAAATGAGTCACACTATATAAATATATAAACCAGAAGTGACATTTTAATAAGTGTCTCAATAATTCTTCCCAGCATCAACCTTTTCATGGCAATCCTATCAATGAACATCGTGGTAAGGAATCTACCAATGTTTTTAATCGGAATTTATCTTCTTTTTTATATTCCATAACCTCCGTTCTTACTTATAAATGCGGATCAGGTAGTGAAAGACCTTACAGAATCTCCAATATAAAGTAAGGTGGGTTTTACTTATAAAAATCTGGATATCTAGTTGTATGGTATGCATAAGATACATATCAAAAGGCACAAGCTAACACAAGTGTCACTTAACAACATGTCTAACGGTTTCGTCTTGCCTCCAACAACGACTTCTATATTTCTATGTGTCACTTGATATAAATCGTGATTTAATACTGACTTCGGAAAGTCTATGGGGGATCGGAAATTATTGAATATCGATTGTAAGGAAATTAGTGACCGATGGATATTCGCAAAAATACCAAACAGACAGGAAGTTATATGACTATCTTGAAATTCAAGCATATTTTACCAGCCTACCATTCCATTTCCATGTTTGGTTGTATAATAAATAACGATATACAACATGAATACTTCAGTTAGCGACAAGTGGAATTTTTTTTACTAATAATGTCTTTATTTATACAATAGTTATTTATGTAACAAGGACTAAAAATTGTCTACTATAATCGAGATGATCAGGCAGGCGGATTCCTGAATAATTAATTTGACAACAGCCAATGACAGTTATTGTGATATCCATTCTCGCACCTTGCCGTATCATAGTAACCACTGCGGGCAAAAAGTGTTTGCGGACAAAAAGTATCTGACATTAAAAATAGACGATTTTTATTTTGGAGATTAGTACGTAAATAGTTATTTACATTACACACCTAGAAGGGCTTTTGCAGCGTATGATGTATTAAACTTTTCATTCTTCCCCCGATTCTATTTTTGAAACACACAATTTAAAGATGCAAAAGATTCTCTGTAGAAGGTTACTTTGGTAACATTCGTGTCAACAAAAACTAATATTCTGACAGTTGTCAAATAATTATTCTTCCAAGAAGTCTACATCTTTTAAGTTTAATATTTGGCTAGAATCTAGTTAAAAATGAATTCCATTGAAGAAGCAGCAATTATTGCGTGCAGAAGTTTGTTACCTGAAAAATCTAAAAGACAGTTACAATCAAGGGTTCTGGTCGACTTCGCGACCCTTGGAATTTTATGTTAATTTCAGATTTGTTTGGAAGCTTACCTTAAATAAAGCAGATTAGAACAAAAATTTCGCTGGATCATCCAGTAATTACTTCAAAATTCACGATTTTGGTTCAAAAAATTGTACGTTTTCAACACTATATCATGCTATTTCACGATAAATATTTTCACTTTAAACAGTATAGGTTATTATCTTGAGCTAAATGTCAGTCTGTTTCACACACAAAAACGGAAGAAAATACTTAAATTTTTCCAATTTTTAGAAATATTCGTAAGCATGAATATTTTCGTTTGACACTTAAGCTTATAAAATTACACACTGAAATCTTATGTCAGAGCTTATGTCTAGATATCCTAGGTTCACAAATTAGGATCTGGTGACACTCCCTAACGGCGTTGTCAAATGGTCTTAATTTTCTTTCATCTGAATACATTGTAGTAGATTACATGAATATATCACAATATAAAATTATTTGCATTTATAATCATATTTATAATAGTTAGGTAAACAATTTTTTGCTTATTCTTTTGCTCCGTATTTAATGATATTTTAGTTACACTTTGCTCTAGTAGAAATCCCATGAAGTCAGGCAATTTGAGATGAAGAGATGTATTCCCTTCCCCTTCTCGAAAAAGTGTCTAATAATTTGTATTTCACATGAATGCGCTCCGGGTCGGAATTGCGAAACGTCGAAATCCCATGAAGTCAGGCAATTTGAGGTGAAAAGATGTATTTCCTTCCCCTTCTCGAAAAAGTGTCTAATACGTAATTTGTATTTTACATGACTGCGCGCCGGGGCGACGTTTTACAATTCGCCCGGCGCGCTCGCTTCGCTCGCGATATCAATCAATCAATCCAGATCTTTGAATTATGAAATTCATTAATAAGCATACTGACTTCCCTTCCCCTTTTTGGAAAACATCATATGGAATAAAAATCATTTTATATTCATGTATATCTATACATACATGTTTATTCCCTTCCCCTTCTCGAAAAAGTGTCCAATAATTTGTATTCCACAAGAATGAGGTTTTTCGATCCTTTTATGAAAACTATATTTTCCCATTAATTCAAGCTTTCTATTGAAAAAAATCGTTGCAAAATTCTGAGGGTCGCGAACCTTACCGGACCCCAATCAGGCCTATGAAAATTTCATCAAATGGTGTACAACGAAAGATGTGTCCACAATAACTGAAGAGGTATTATTGGTATTTTTCTTAGAAAACTCAAAGACATTGTTCCCTGCCAAACTATGGAATACTCAATGTTGAAATTGACTATTTCATTAAATAAGAACCAGGATATTTCGAAATTTGGCCGCTTGAAATCATTCATTAAAAGGAAAAAAAATGGATATCAACCTCGAAAATCTCAGGTATTCACAAAAGGTGATATATTGTTTTTGCTAGAACCTTCTGATGGAATATATTTGATGAAAAAAGTGGTAGCGACAAAATTTGACATTTTATTTGTTCGTTGTCCAGGGCACGAAAGTTTTCGTAGGGGGGAGAATGAAAATGTCATTTTTTGTAAATGTCGACGGAATAAATAGTTTCAATGTCAAAGAAGGACTTCACAGATGAGGCCTTTTATAATCTTCCAAGTAATTGGTACGACTCTCTGGTTCACCCTTTATAGAGATATTATTTTTTTTCATAAACCATGCAACCTATTTTATTTAATGAATACTTATAATATTTTGGAGATTCTTGAATAATGTTATGTCTATTGTAGGAAATTGTAATTTCATTTTCGGTCGAAGCCAACTAAGAATTTCTCTTAAAATTAATTCTTTCCTCTTTATGGCATGAGCAATGTTACCTACCACAACGTTTTATAACGGTGTCGAGTAATTTATCGTTAATAATTGGTTACGAAAGGTGATAACCTAACCAATACAATCATTGAAGATGTTCACAATGACATACATAACGAAACGCAAATTATTATCCATCACAAAATAATTATCGTTAATGTTTGCGAAGAAACTCAAGTACAGTATTTTTTTACAATTATAGTATGAGAAAAATCAATTTTACAGAGTTCATAGAATGAAAATTTTTAAGCTGCTGGCTTTCTCCAGGTTATCAGCAGCGCAATTACCCTAAGACTTACCATGGCTTTTGGTCAACGACAGTGTGACATTGTTGTTTGTCGCGTCAATCAAAGCATGGTGATACTCTAGTACTGACCCTGATGATTCGTGGTTTTTTAAGGGCTAGCAGGCAATGAAAAAGCTGACGAACTCGCAAGAGTAGGATCGTCAACTCTGATGAACGGACCCGCACCTGCTGTGGGCATCCCTAGATGCTTAACGAGGTCATGATTAAAAGGGTGGTTGAAAGAACAACACAATAAACACTGGAAGAATACGACCAGGCAAATACATGGGAAGAAATTCATAAACGAACCATCAGAAAAAGTGGCGAAAGAACTGCTCTCAATGAGCAGGAACAAACTACGCACCATTACGGGGCTACTTACGGGACATTTTCCCACAAAGGAGCACCTAAACAAAATAGGGCTGTACAACGGAGACCTCACATGCAGAAGATGCAAAGAGGATACCGAAACAGCTCTGCATATACTATGCAACTGTGAGTCGCTGGACCACAGAAGGCAGAAACTGTATGGTAGACCCCAAATGAGTTCAGAAGACTTCTACAACCAACCAGCAAAGAACTAGCTAATACAGGGAACGGAATGGCTGAATAGGTTGTAGTCAGAACACTAGGAGTATCCAAAATAAGCCCAGGAGGCTGAGGTAGTACCGGCGAAGGGACGGCTCCTGAGAAAAAAAGGGCTAGCTCTCTCCAGGGTGGATAAGAAAAAATGGCCGGCAGGAAATGGCTAGTCCCCATCACGAGGAACGCCACCTTTTGTCCAGATCGTCTCCTTGATATTGTAATAGTTAAACGTTCATCTAGCATAACATCTGATAGATTATTCTTAACAGTAAACCCATCATGGAACAAATAACAATCAAGTGTATGAAGGAAAAACACTTTCAAAATGTAACTAAGAAGCAGCAGAGGAGGCATGATTAAATATAAAAGAAATAAAAATAACAAACCACTCTATGCGGTCGACAGAAGTCGGTAACCTGGCTAATGGAGGGGTGGGTGAACGATAAATTAAAATTGCTGGCACAGTTAAGCCAACTCAATTAGGCCTTGTCTGCAAATGGATAGGAGTATCGCATTAGAGTCTCCAGCTAAAAAAATTGAAGTTCCTGCAGCCACTCATCGAGCTTCTCACTCTACATCTGGACTCATCAACAACATCAATAATTTACCTACACCCAACGTTATCAATGAGTAAACAAAAGTTTCAAACGATTCTCCTAATACTTTTTTAACAAAATGCATTCGTGCAAGTGCAGCACTCATGCTTCTTATTAAAATATTACTTAGCAACAGTGTTGTTCGAATGTTCGAAATCTCATGCAAGTTTGACATGTTAAAAAATATCTAACCATTCCATGTGATCAACTGCTGTTACTAATCTGGCAAAGGCCGTTGTAGGCGAGCAGCAAGTCATCAAAATCACAGGGCATTCTAAAGCTGCGTCTATCCAGCCCGGAGTTGGTAATTTGGTCCCCAAATATGACCTCACAGATATTTAGGAGGTAATTTGGTCCCCGTGGCCGGCAGGTATAATATTCCGTACAAGTAATCTGGTCCCTATAGAATAAACATATACCTATATAGTTTCTCCAAGTTGTGTAAGTACGCTAAGTACTTAAGGGGTACTTTGACAAGTATAACGCAAAGACTAGTATCTAAATAATAGAGAGAAGTAAAACAAAATTTTTATTTAGCTTTTATTTACTACTATTTCTATTTCTACTATCTCTCAATGGTATTTCCAATACATTTCTGGCGATCTCTAACACTAACGTCTCTAACTTTAGGTTTGAAATGTAAACTTTGCAATTTAACATAAGTTTCAATTTGAAGTTCATACAATTTTTCAAGAAATGTTATTAAATTAGGATGTGCTTTGTAGAAAGAGTCATTGAAAGTTCGATGAAAAGCTTCGCACGCATTTGTTATCCGAGTTAGATCTGCTGAATTTTTGGCCCACATTGTCGGCGGAAAATGAGATTGGTCATCAATATAGTTTTCGATCAAATAATCTGAATACTTTTCCAACCTTGTATCGTCCGGTCCGTTTTTATTCAATTCGAAGGCAATGCAATCACCGACTTCATCAGGATCCAAATAAGTTAGACCAAAAGTTGAACGTAACCAACGGCCTATATCACTATTCGCGTCATTGTGTTCCGAAAGTAGGCCAATTGATTCAATTTTTCGAAACCATGCCTGGGCAAGATGGAACCTGCAACCAATTATTTCGGCAGAAGGCCACACTTCCCGAACCGCTTTATGAATACCCATCTCAATATCATACACAACTTGATCGATTGCTAAAACAATATTGATTTCGGAACACTTATCCAGAATCATTAGAAATAGTTTTTTCTACGTCTCGGATGTCTTGTTTGGTAAAAGACAAACAAATCAAATTCACTTTGATAAATGTTCACAAATCTGATAATTCAAGGGGTTGTTATTTTTATCAAGTACCTGCCTTACCTCAATTCTAAGAACAACATTCAATTGTATTTTCATTACGGGAAAGAAATTACTGGTCGGATTAATTTAGGGCCAGAGTACCAGAGTATCAACGTAGGTAGCGTGGACCAGATTACCTGACCCCATCCAACCGTATCTAAAAATGGATAGTCAACATCACTCAAATATCATCACTGCCTTAAGAACCGTCCAAAATAATGTACCATCTACAAGCTTCCAAGCTCTATTGAAAAAGACAGAAAATAGACACTTCTTCGAGCCAACAGCATCAATCAACATAGATTGACTCTAAAAACTGCTACAATGCGATCTCTTGAATACTTGGCCAATAGAGTGTACAACTACCTCCCAAAAGAAATAAAGGATGCAAAAAGTGTTTTTTCTTTTAAAAAGAAAGTTAAAAATTACCTTTGGTTAAAAGAAAGATCTGCAATTAAAGATCTAATTGAACCTAATAGGAGTTGAAAATATTGTAATGTAATATTATTAAATATATTTATTTTGGTCCTAGTTTAGTTTTAGTCTTTTTATTTAATGTTTTCAATCCATAATCTCTAAAATTTTTACATATTCAAATTATATCTGTCACTTTTCTTATCTGTTTTGTTTTTTTATTTAACACTATTTGTTTTACTCATTGTATGTACTTACCATAGACTTATAATACCAGAGACAAAAGATTTCATTGATAAAATGCTTTTTAAGGCGATCTATTATTATTTTAAAAGAAGCTATAAGTGCAAGAAAAAAAGCATAGTCCTTGTCGGGCGCGTGCTCAAAATGACAACAGTGTAATTGGGCTGTAGATTTTCATGGCCAGTGGCGTACGGTTCAAAATCTACCATCAATAATTAAATATATTACGTTTTTTTTATTGGATCATGTTTGCAGGATGTAATAAGGCAAAGAAAGTGAGAAATGTTTTATTGTCATTCAAAATTTACAAAAATTGTATAGACAAATCGATAAACAAGTTAAAACGTGAAAAAATAACAAAATAAGAGTGGTCAGAGCACAATTTTCGAAAGTTGGGCAAATGTTGTCCTTGTTCAATTCCAACTAATGAAAACCAAAAAGTCTCTTTTCAGGATCTTGGGGAAACCTGATTAACAAAGATATATTTTTCAGATATGTATTTTGTATACTAATTTGGTAGTGGTTTATTTGATTAACACCAAGAGACACCAAAACCTTCTTCTACACCTCTGATATTTACAAACACTTATACCACGCCACGCCACTATAAGATAACCTCACTTACCTATGAAAAGTTAAATTTGGGTTTAAATGTTCTACTTTCTTACACACAACACAAGAATTTACCAAACAAAGTAAAATTTCCACAATAAGTACTAAAAAAACACCTTATGACAGTAAAGTAAGCACTAAAAGAGCTATAGTACTTCGGCAACATAGCAAAACTAGGCTTATACTATTAGTCATTCAATAAGGTACTAAAACATATGGGGTGTTGCCAAAGCGCTGTTTTGTACTTATTGTTCGTTTTTAATTTAGGAATATTTGTAAAGTTTAGTGATTATTTAGTAATGTAAGGATCAATTAATTCAAAATTGAATGGTCTATGGAAGTTTTTAATCAATATATGCATTATAAAAGCAGTGTTCTCCAGTTCTTTAAATATACCTAAATTATTTCGAAATACTTTCTCGAAATTATGGAGATCTGTCAACGACGCAATCTGGAGGGAGAGAGATGAAATTGAAAGATAGAATGATGATTGATCGCCTCAAAATGTAAACAATGTGGTCTCCTTCATATTATAAGTCTATGGTACTTACTGTTACGAACACCGAGCTAACCATGCCTTAGTTTCCCCACACTCAGGCATTGCCTTAGTGGGCAAATCGGTTTGTTTGTCAGCCAGATATTAAATTATTCTCATAAAATTATTTTATTTTGTCTTTGTAATCTTGTTTCTATAATTATTTTGTAATTGTTTATGATGATGAATAAACTTATTATTATTATTATATATTATAGAGCAACATAGCGAATAGTGCTACTATACAAACATAATTAGAAACAATTTAACCGATATAATAATTGTAATTTTTATATCAATTGTAATTTAAAATGAGTTTGAAGTAATTACCTTTCCTAGCTTGAAAGTTATAATATTGTTCTTATTAATTATTGTTCCTATTATTTTAATTTAAAAAATGTTGTATCAAAATAGAATGTTTATTTAACTCAGGAAATAATCTTACCAAATATTCCTCGTGCATCTAATTTTTCCGGAAAAATTAAATGCACTAGGGATATTATTTTTAAATTAATAAGCTCGACATTATTATTTTTTTTATTTATTGTTGAATTTTCCCTCCTTATAAATTGTAACAAGGATGCTTATCTTTATGAGGTTGACAATATTCCAAAAGAAAAAAAATAACTATCTTGTTTATTACCAATCCCGCCTGACGTAAGTAATTATATAGTTATTAGTGTCCACTTACATTTATGCCTCTTTTGATAAGTCGATGTAACGATCAGAAATCACATTTACTGACAATTATTAAATGTCGACTTGGTTTTATTGTAAAATCGTACTCGTTTGCTTTTAAATAGACAAATAATTTGATTTATCTATAAATATCGCTTTAATTATCCATCTTGCTTTTCTTAAAACAACTTTTGCAATTAATTCTTGATTGCTTCCAGCACCAATCACTCTTCTTTTTAACAGATACCGATCGAATTGTGGGAAAATTGCCGTAATTTTAACACAAGTTTTAATGACTGTTTTGGCCGGCAGTCTTAAATCAAAACGGAATCGGAAAAATGATTTTGATTTATACCTTTATAATTATCATCCATTTGAAATTTAAATTCGCTGGTGGGCTGACCGTAAAAATCTTCAAGGAAATTTATTATTATGTATTATTCAGTGGTAAATGGAGAGTTGATTGAGAAAGAAGGAGCACCCAGGCGCCGGGATCATTCAATGGTTTATGATACACTGAAACTTCTCCATAACGGACAACATTGGAAAATCATAATAGAGTACACGCATATTTCAAATTTTGCTTGGATATTAATTTATAATAGTAAATATGATATCAAAAATTACTAATAATAGGAAATAAACCAGTTTCCATTGGAAATTACTCCCATATTTTAAAATAAAATTCAAATTTCAATGCACTTTCCGACCACAACCCGAGGATTTCCGAGCGCTACCGATGATACGTGTGATGTCATACCTCTTGTATTTACTTATGTCAATATGGCCGGTATTGCATTAGGTTATGTGTAGTTGTGTGTTTACATTGTATTTTAATCAACTATTAATTGCTTCATCGACGTAAAAATATCATTTATATGTTTGTTTGAGACCATTACGTGTTTGTGTGTGCTTTTTTTATTTCTAAAAGTCAACGTAAAGTGGAAAGTGGACATAAATATTCGATATTTCCGAGGATATTTTGAAACTTTTGGAAGAATATATTTTATTTACTAGATCAGTGTTCAGTGACGATTCTTTCATATTTTGTGAGTAAAGATATGGCTAGCGAAGGTTTTGTGAAAACACAAACTGACAACTTGCCCAAAGTAGACTCATTTATGCTGCTTGAATTTAGGAAGTCAAACAGCTGCTTCAATGCAAAGGAAATAAGAGGAGTTAAAGCATTATCGTAAGTACGATTTAAACTATGTTTTATTTATATAATATATACCAACCATATTTCGATGTGTGGTCGTAAGAAAATAATGTTTTTATGGTTGATTCCTAGACATATAGGTACATAACCTCAAACTATTTAAAAATAAAAATTACCAGCATAGAAGTAGGTACTTACAATAAAATGGTCTTCACAAACAAAAGTAATACCCTTCTCTTAAGTGTATTTTTGCTTGCGCCACCAGGTAAAGTAACAAATATTTTGTCTGGAGTTTTAATAGCTGTTGATTTACACACTGGAACAATGCAATACTTGGAATACAAAGTTTTTTTCGGCTTTATCCATTTTAAAGCTTTCAGAAATAAATTAGGTCACAAGAACTCAGAGCGTGATACACGAATAAGAACGTAAACAAATGACTTCACACCATGGAGCAGCCATCTTTATGACGTAAAGCGCGGTTTGGTGGACTTTCAAATTTTATGATTTTTAAAGTCGTTGAGTAAAGTTTATATATTTTTGAAAAAATAGACATGCAAGGTGTTAGGAGACCTGATAAAGCGTCAATTCCCACCAATAGCAAAATTTATGCTTGTACCCTATTCTGCGTTATGTAGAGCTATCGCTAAATCAGTTTATTATTTATGATATCTATGTCAACAAATTTGAAGGTGGGTTCCAATTATAATTAACATCACTACTGTCGAGTCATATAATTACCCATATAATTAGATTGTCAGGTTTTTTTGAACAACAAATACATGAATAAATAATTTTTTGGTTCCTTAAAAAATCAATAACTCCACTGGAAATTTCAACTGCATCACTTCCGGATATAGTTTATAATGGCGAATCTTTCTCCAGATCTTGTAGTTCCAGATTTAATTTTTCACTACCGTTTGAAACAAAACCCCACCAAGCTAGACACTTTTTAATTGTTTTGGTTGATACTTTTTTTCATGCTGTCACTTTACAAATTAAAGCGTTAGCAAACGTCACGGACTTCTCCAGTTCAGCCGATGATAAACAACATATAAATGGAAGGTTTTGAGTATTCCTCCTGGTAATTGATTATGTGCTTTAGTATGATGACAAAGATATCAACGATATTCTGGATAGCTGAATATGCCAAATGTGTGCAGCCAATTCATCATGATATCTCTGGTCAACCTTATAGTTGTAGTCCCAATCGACTTGTAGAGAATTCCTACTTTTAACAATCACAAGAGGTTTTTCTTTTTGTCCATTTAAATTTGCACACAACAATACTGTCAGCCTTTCAATGGCAGATACACCTCCTGTCCATTTTTCATTACGAAGATGGCAAATTAATAAATTTGGCAGTTTTCTTTGTTATTATGAAATGTCACCAAGGTTTACAGCTCCAGTTTTTTCAAATAATGCAAAAAATAATCTGGAAACTATGAAATTTAAACCATCTCAACTTTATCATGTATTTTTGGTTTGAACTTCAGTTGAATTTGTGTAAACTTCCCATACATATTGTGCACGTTTGAACATTATCAATCATGCAGGGGTACGTGTGTCATTAGCTTTTTTTTCACTATCTGTAATATCGCAGAAGGTTGGAACAAAAATTTGTACAAGGTGATTTATTGTTTCTAAGCGTATTACTTAGTTACTCCCTGCTGATAAGCGATCATTATAAATGATCCCGTTACAACTACCACATTTTGTACTTCTTTGTGCGTGTCAGAAAATTATACTTTTCGATTCGGTGAAAACAAAGTGGGTAAGAGATTAATAACTGTGGTTCGTGAATTGACGTTGCTCATTTTAATAATTTCTCACTACTCTTAATATTTAACTAGAAAGTGTACATTGTACCTACATTTCAGCTTCATTGGTCAATCCAATAAATTATTATGAATGGAAGAAGTTGAATATTGTTTTCAAAAATGGCGTTTTTAGGAGGGAAGAGGTTGGAAAATTCGTTGATATTTTCCACATCGTAAATCGAAGTATCCCCTTAAATATGGCATATGGCATAATAGCAAATTAAAACTTATAAGTTAGGTTAGGTTAGGTCTATTAGGTTTTAATTTCCTACTTCTCCACTTTTGATTATATTTTTCCGATCCTTTTATCCGAGTTTTATTAACGGTGTACCTACTGAGCTAGAATAGAGGAGCAATCAGGATCCTTGTTGGACTCCTGACAAGGCATTGTAGACTTAACAATCAGATACATAACATTGGATTGACAGAAACAATCATATGCAGGTTGATCTGCAAAGGTCGTAGTGAAGAGTCTCTCTGAAGCACATAATCCCGATATTTATCTTACTTTGTCTTATCGTACAGTACAGTGGACAGACTTTTATATAACTGAATGTAAATTGTCTTTTAAGGAACTGATGTAGACAATTGTTCTTTCAATATAATATGTTTAATGTAATATGTAAAATAATAAAAACAATACTGAAATTTAATCACACAAGCATTTCATTGAACTATTCACTGATAATATCTAAAATCATAAGGGTTTACAAAGCCCTTCCATTCGACGTTGTTGTTTGTTATTTTCCCCAATGGAAGACCATACTTTTAACAAATTTCCCAAGAAAATGTATTCCCTTTGTTCATCTTGCCTCTAAATTTTCTAGAAATGTTCGGCATTGTAGGCACAATTGTGTCAACAGTAATGTGTATTTGAGATTTCTGTAGCATACTTTCATTTGCATCGTATTGAGAGATTAACTTCTAAACTAATCAATTTTCCAACTATCTTTGTTTCTGATTACGTATTTAGTTAATACTCGACCTTCAAAGAAAATAAGACTATTTTCAAATGTCATGTAACTATGTACGAAGAACTTTCATAAAATAATTTCAATAGCCCCTTCAAAATACTCGATTTATTCGAAGCGTTACTCCATAACCCTCTCTCTAAAATCGTATTCACCAGTCACAGTCAGTAATTGCAAGTTAGATTTTTTACCGGACACGTTTCAATAGGAATTAACGTAGGCACTGTAACATTTGAAAAAAAACCTCAGATTCTGACAGACAGACACACAGTAAAAGTAAATATGTTGTTAATCAACGCTGTCTTTGGCGGTACTATTTAGCCGACAATCCTACTTTTATTGTGTTTCCGTTAGCTAATATCCACTAACATGCGTCTATATACAGCAACTTTGGTCTAATAGATGTTTAACAAAACCATATAAGCGTCTATGGCTTCATGAAAACAAGTGCATGAATGCTATATTGAAACAGGAATCTGACCAACAGTTCCGGAATTATTGAAAAAATGAAATAATAATTATTCAAGTAACTAAATTAATCAAATGAAAAAATTGTTAATAAACGACATTGAAATTCTTGCTCGGGGAAAACTGCAGCATCTTCTTCTAACTTCAGTGAGTCACCGTCAGCTTCATAAAAAAACATTGATTCTTTAGGATATTGCAAAGTATAATTTTTCAAAGAATGATAAAATTTAATGTCCAGAAACTCTATTGCAAAACGTTTGCAGGATATAATTTTATGTTCATCTATTACTTGAAACTTGAACTTGAAATTAACTTTTTTGGAACTTTAGTTCTTTATGCCAGGTTATGTTTGAGCGACCAGGGGTCGCGACGCAAAAGATCTGACCGTTACGCGTTACGTTACGAAACGTTATGTTACATTTCTTCGTTATGTGCCTTGCGTGCTTGTGCCTCCATAGTCTCTCTCTCTCGTTTACGAAGCAGCGATTCATAATAATAAATATAAATTTGAACCCGGGCCGCCCGCGTACAATGCAAGCATTCTAACCACTGAACCACCGATGCTATATTGAAATTCTATGCAAAGCTGGTATTCGCAGTGCTAGTGATCTACTTGAATTTGTTCGGATAAATTTTTACTATTATTTCCATAATTTGTTTTGCGCGATTAAGGGGTCTAGCACATTTAGTTTTCGAAATACAGGGTGTTGAAATTTTGAAAGCTTGAATGTTTTAATTCGATAACTTTAAAATGGATGGACAAATTGAGTTGTCATTTGGCAGGTTGTTTTGGAACTTTAGTTCTTTACGTCAGGTTATGTTTGAGCGACCAGGGGTCGCGACGCAAAATATGTGACCGTTACGCGTTACGTTACGCTACGTTATGTTACGTTGCTTCGTTATGTGCCTTGCTTGCGTGCTTGTGCTCTCCCCTAAGTCTCTCTCTCGTTTACGAAGCAGCGATTCATATCCTCCGGCCGGGATTCGAATCCGGGCCGGCCGCGTGGAATGCGAGCATTCTACCACTGAACCACCGATGCTATATTAAA
>CAJUYH010006004.1:0-21412 GCA_910591685.1 Galerucella tenella
ATAAAATAAAATATTTTACTCCGCAGTCAGCAATAGAGAAAATAATGGTTTTCCCATGAACCCTGAAAATATTTTTAGTTAGATGAATTTTGTGTTGTACAAAGTGTTATTAGATAATGTTTAAACCTTCGGATAATATACCGATACCAGTGAATCAAGTGATTAGACAGAATAAAACGTTGGTTAGGATAAGGAGGTTAAGTTTGCCAGTTCAAAAGGTTTTGAGAAGAACGTGTAGTTTGAGAATACGAGATGTCGGTTGGTAAGACACTTTTTTTACATTATTAGTTAGGTTAGAGAGCTCTATTATAGGTACAGCTTTAGAGTTAAAAATTGAGAAAATTCAATGAATTGTATTGCAGAAGCTGAAGTACGTGTTCACCTCCCTTTTTCTCTCTGTTATTTCATATTTTTTCAGTGGGAAATTGTAATATTTTCTAATTTTGTTTAGATGATTATGTTTTTAGTGAAAATTGTGTGTATCATAATAGGACGAAATATCAAATTTTGGCTGGAGTAGTGAGAAAACAAAAAACCTACGCGTTTTTTTGGAAACTCAAATGAACTTGTGAATGAAATTTGTATACTTAAAATTTGGCATCGTGAAAATTCTAATGAAAGATGATTAAAGCGTCATACAGTTGGAGATATATTTAAATTTTTGTTTGACCCATTTTGAATGTGGGTAGATGTCCAGACGTTTAGATAATGAGATTTTTTACTCTCAAACGTTTACTGTTTAATTAAAAAGAACCCAGTGACTTCTTTAAAGGAACACTCAGTTTCACTCAAATTATAATCTACTTTCTGCAGAGTGCTTTGATTGGAATATCAGGTATGAAAAATTTACAAAAAAAACATCCTTGACAGCTTTTTGGTATGATACATTTTTGGAAAGAATTTTGAATCATAATTCTCTCGAAATTAGTCAAACAGTGCTTGGCAGGTCGGTATTTTTTAGACATTGTATAACTTGTAGAAAATATACAGGGTAATTTTAAAATTATCGCTCGAATTTTGACTCAAAAATGTTTATAGTAAAGCTAGTGCTGTGTAAAAATATAGTCTCAGTGTACAGTCTCAGTCTCAGAAACTAGTAGTTGATTTAGTCCTACTTCCCGAAGGAATTTCAGGATGTCTGCAGGCTTCAACTTAGGTAAATGTTCCTCATCTATCCAGTAATCTCCCAGGTGCTGTGCTCTAGGATTCTGAAGTGCTGTGCAGTTGGAAAATATGTGGATGGAGGTTTCTTCTTCCATGCCACAAAATCTGCATTCTTCTTCCTCCACTATTTTGAACTTTTTCAGGTGCTCATTCAGGCGACAATGTCCCCTTAGGATCCCTGTTAAAACTCTTAGCGCAGTTTTACTTTGACTTATGCATTCATTTGATCTCAACAGGTTGTAGTCACCCAGAAGAGTCTTTGATTGTATAAGCCCAATGGTCAAATCTTCTCTTTTCTTGGCTTTACCTATTTCTTCCAATATTACATTGGGGCTGATTTCGAAAAAGGGTTCAGGCCCCAAGAAAGGTATTTCAGTCCCCCTCTTTGCTAGTTCATCTGCTTTTTCATTTCCTTCTATTCCAGTGTGTCCTGGAATCCATAGTAATATGACTATATTGTTCTAGCCTAGTTCATTTAGTTTGTCTGGGCATCCCCACACCATTTTAGAACTGATTACACAAAAGCTCTGTGCTTTAATGGCTAGGTTTGTCTTCTGCATCCTTTATCAAAATTGAACTGGGCGCACTTTCTTATGGCGTGGATTTCTGCTTGAAAGATACTTGGGGTTTAGAGTGTTTGGTTAGTTATGCTGGGCGCAAAGATGGCAGATCCAATTACACAGTTTTTGATGCGTCTGTGTAAATAGAAACGTTCTCAGGATAGTGACTAATAGTGCTGCGAAAGGCGTTGATAATTATTTTTGGATTGGTTTCCGTTTTGTTGTAGGTCAATAAATGGAGGTCAAGTTCTGGAAGTGGTTAAAAAAATACTATGAATAACACAATATTCTTCGAAAATCTCGAATATTTCAACCGTTTAAAAAAATATCTAGCATACAGGGTGTTATTTTAGTAATTTTCATAATATACACCCACGGACAAAATTATTGCATATTTTATTTTAGGTCTTTACTTCTTTTCCCTTTATCACTTTTGTGATTTCGGTTGATAAATCTGTTACATTAGAGTCTTTTACGTTATTATTTATCAAATTAATTACATATTCAATCTTTACAACAGATTCGTGAAGAAATTAGTGAAGTGGCCTGTTTTTGATAATAACGTTTAATTAGAAAAGAACAACAACATGGACACGATACATTAGTTTAAGACAAAATTATAACAATTTAGTACTTAGTATTTCCTCCTCTAGCTCTAACGATAGCCTGCATCCTCCTAGGCATGCTGCGCAAAAGATCTTTGATGGTTTCTTGTGGTATTCGATTCCATTCTTCCTGTGCAGCAATCCTCAATTCTGCAATTGAGTTAGGAGCTGGATTCCGTGCTCGAATATTTCTTTTTAGGATGTCCAATACATGTTCTATGGGATTAGCGTCAGGACTGTATTGTGGCCACTCTAGCTTCGCAATCCCGACATCTTCAATGTACTGGTTTACTGTTCTTGCGGCATGGGCAACGGGCATTATCGTGCATGAGCACAAAGTTATCATATCCAATAAAGCCGACATATGGTATAACATGTTCTGCAAGGATGTTGCGTATGTACCAGTCAACATTCATCCTCAAATTCACTTCAATGAGCTCCGTGCGAATCTCCAAAGAAATGCCAGCCCATAGCATAATGGAACCACCACCAAAGCTAAGATTATGTGCAAGATTACATTCTGCGAAACGTTCTCCTGGCCTTCTGTACACTCGACTACGTCCATCAGGCTTCCATAATTGTATTCTTGTTTCGTCTGTAAAAAGAACTTTTCCCCATTGATGTTCATTGCAAATTGTAACCGTCCGATTTTATGGCGTGGAAGAAGCCGAGGAACTCTAGCAGGGCGTCATGGCTTTAAATCGACCTCCTTAAGTCTCCTTATTATTGTTTTGGTAGAAACATTGACTTGCCTTGCATTTAGTAATTGATTTTTTAGATGCGGAGCAGTAAGTGTACGATTTCGCAAAGATTGAATTCTTAAATATTGCTCATCCCTTGGCGTTGTACGTTGTTACGTCCTTGACCAGACCGCCTTTTGTATCCTCCAGTCTCATTGTAACGTTTTAGTACGCGAGAAACAGTCGATTGATGGACATTCAATCTCTGTGCAATTTTTTCTTTTCTGTACCCCTCATTGATTAAACAAACAATTTTAACCGAGACTAACTCATTTAAACGAAACATTTTACTAACCGAAACTAGAGATTGAAGAAATAATGCACTGAAAATGTCATTCTGACAACGATAAATAAAGGGAAACCACTGTTTTAGTCGTCAGTGCTACACTTATATAGTTTTCCGCTAATTTAACGTTATCGCTTATTCAGTTATAAAAGATATGTCTATACATTACTCTATCTGTAACAAATTGCAAAATACGTAGAACACTCCAATGTAACAGACTTAGCAACCGAAATCACAAAAGTGCTCAAGGGAAAAGAAATAAAGACCTAAAATAAAATATGCAATAATTTTGTCCGTGAGTGTATAAATGTTTCTCAATAAATGATTCCTTTGGACATTGAAAAAATACACTTGTACGAGATATAAAAGGAATCTACAGGGTTTTTCTAAAATTACAAAAAACCCCTGTATATCAGTTAATGAAACACTTGATAAAAATGAATTAAACTTATTTAAACATCTATTATTTTCTATTCCACTTCCAGAACCCCTTATTTTATAATTATTTTTTTTATTAAATAAAAATATTCTTATCTCCGCCTATGTAGTCAGCTGGTTTTATAATGGTGAGTCAGGTGGAGACGGGCAGGGCAAGAGAAACGTGGTTGCCTAGCGAGTGTCAGTGTGTAGAGTAGTCGCGCAGATCGATCAATACAAATACATCTGAAATCAGCCGTTTTGTACATTTCAAGTTTTCTTTTCTAAATTAAGATGATAAAATTCGAAACGTCGAAACAATGCAATTGAACCGAAGATTCCGTTGATTCGTTAAAACGGGGTCACAACGCGACCGCTGTATCGGTTACTTAATTATTAAGAGAACTGGCTGCTTCTCAAACAACACGTGTATTCAATTTATAACGTCGGGACGTCCAGATGACACACTCCTTTTGTCCCGAACGTACGCCGAAAATGTTTACTTCAACTGTGATACAAATAAAATTATTAGTGTCCTTTTAGCCGGTTAGCTTAAATATATATTTAAAAAAAATGCCGGTAGTGGATTTTTCTACTTGCGACTTTATCAAGAGATTTTTTTATTGAGCAGTATATGTGATGTTGTGTTTTGTGCAAGGTTTAGATGACAAAGATGCTGTTATTAAAATTAAAGAGCACAAATTGTATACGGTTAAAAAGCGATTTATGTTGAGGAAATCAAGGTAAACATTTTTTGATAATTCTTAATTTTTGAAAAGGATAAAACCGATATTAACGTTCATAATTAAATAATAACCAACATTGACGCAACGAATTTACATTTAAAATTACCGAGTGCCGGTAAATTGATTCACGCGACATATTAAATTGATTGTTAAAACGATTATTTTTTGCTTTTTAGTTAACTGTATTTGTTGAAGTCATTTTTTGGTTATAAATTAAACTTGGTACTTCCCTGATCGTATTTAAGTACCTACTTTGTTTGGAAATTGTTATAAATACACCAATATTTGAAAAACTGTACATTTTCTATTTAATTTTGATTGTTTTCTTGGTGTATCTTAGCACAATACAATAGAGGAGTTCAGTCTAAGGTCAGTACTAAATAGTCAGTACTAATACCTAAAAATTGCCTAAAAACGCCTATAATTAGACAAAATCGGTAAATAATGTGGATTGTTTTAAATCGGTAAATAAAGTGGATTGTTTTCTATTCTGTCAGTTGTCGATGTGTTGACAGTTTATATTGAAAAAGTAAAATCTTTATCAAACACTCTTTCCTTGTCGACATAACAATGATATATTTAACTGAGACTCACCGAACTGAGATTTTAATGATGATCGGGTACGGGGATAACTGCAGAAGTCAAGTTGAAGTGGCAAACTTATTTAATCACAGGTATATCAAATTGCCTATTATGTCACAAAGTACTGTGTCTAAAATTCATGCACAATTCAGAGAACTTGGACATGTCAAACCATTGAAAAGAAAACCACACTTCGTTGAAGATGATGTGAAAGTGGATATTTTGTTAAGTGTCGAAGAGAATTCAACTTCAAGTACACGTCAAATTGCCCATGAAAATAATGTTAGTCATACAACTGTTCTAAGATGTCTTCATAAAGAAAAACTTCATCCCTACAAATTAACTTTTGTGCAGGAGTTAACAGAAGACGATCCAGATCGTAGAATGGATTTCTGCGAAAGATTGATGAATAAGCTGAACAAAAATGAGATAGCTCTTGGTACCATTCTTTTTTCTGACGAATCAACATTCACATTGAATGGAGAGGTAAACCGACAGAACTGTAGATATTGGTCAGCAGAGAATCCTAATTGGATGCGTGAGACACAGTACCCTCAAAAGGTGAACGTTTGGGCCGGTATCATAGGCGACCATATTATTGGTCCTATATTCATAGATGGAAATTTGACAGCTGAAAAATATTTAAATATGCTTAGAAAAGAAGTTATTCCTGCGTTGGCAAATTTATATCCCAACGCAATAGATCCTAGCTTACCGAATGAAAATGTTTGGTTCCAGCAAGACGGGGCAACACCCCATTATGCTTTAATGGTAAAAACTTATTTAGATGAAATCTTCCCCAATAAATGGATTGGACGAAGAGGTACTATTGAGTGGCCAGCTAGATCGCCAGACCTTACGCCGTTAGATTTTTTTCTGTGGGGTTATATCAAGAACAAATTATATGCAACTCAACCAACTAGCATTGTAGACCTCAAAGGATAACTACAGAAATACGGAATATTTCACCTCAAACTTTAAACAAAGTTAAGGAGGAGTTCTATAGGAGACTGTGCTATTGCCAACAACTAGGTGGAGAGCATTTTGAGCATTTATTTTAATGTATTAAAATCAAATACATCAGGTATTTTATGTATGTGTTTAATAACTGTAAAAATAAAAATTTCGCAGAGCTGTACTCAAAATTGACGTAATATTTTACAATAATTTAATAGGAACATAAATTAATTTTCTTACCCACTAAATAGTTACTTTAAATTGAAAATTTTAATATCAGGTGCCTATCTTGTTTAATTTGGTTATAAATCTAACAATACCTTCAAAAATTATAATTTCCTTATTATCCTTATAAGTCAAACGTTTAAAACCAATCAAATTAAATTGTGGATTAATATTATTTTATTTTTAATATTAATTTTGCCTTAAAAAGCGTACGCTACTGACAACTATCAAATAAATTACTTGGGTCAGCAGCTCGCCTTATCGAATTTTGCTGACCAAGAAAATGTCTTATCAACAATTCTTCACAGTGGAGTATTTGTAAATTTAATCCCCTGATATAAACAATTGTCTTTGTAACTGAAAAAGTTTGTTTTTGAATGTTATAAGGTAATTTATTTTATTTTTCTGATTTTTTTTTAGTACAGTTTTTAGTCACGAGGGGTAAACCACTGAGGAAAATAGTGTCCAAATTAGAGAAAATACATTGAAAATATAGAAAATACTCTAAAAAATACTAGTATCATTAGAAAATACTCCTGAAATAACAGAAAATTTATGTTAGAACATTTCTCAATCGCATATTTTTTTATGAAAATAGAAATATAGATTTTCTTGGAGAAAATACCTGAAGAATACAGAAAATAGTGTACAGATTTTTTTATCAGTGGTTTACCCCTCGGTTTTCATTAATAACTATAAAAAATAAGAAAAAATAAGTTCCTATTTTTGAACAATTCCTCGATCTATTCGTATGCCGTAAATATTTGCATTGGCACCCCCTGTATATCACCACATTCAACTGAAATTTATTACCAGAATGTAAAATTTTACTTTTATAGGGTAATAAATTTTAGTTTGATTATTTATATACCGTTTTATATGGTTTTTGTTTATTGTCGATGACGAAACTGGTTACAATTATAATGGAAAAGTAACGAATATCTTTATCAAATGTATACCCGCAAAAGGTTATCGGCTATCTGTATTTTTTCTGGCGTTCACAACTTTTGTTATAACATTTCAACAACAAACGTTAAAAGTGGTCTTCTCTAATTCAATATCAATATAAATGCGGTGAGTTGTATCCGTCTATTTTCTTTAATAATTTATTATTTATTTTTCAATTGTCCCCCTTTCACTTTCCACACTAGTTAGGTAAACTAATATTTCCAAAAAAAAACCTTCTTTTTGTGATATTATTGTCAACTAGAGCCTCTAGCGGGGAAATAGGAAACCTGAAATTAATTTCAAGTATTTTCTCGTATGCGTATGTGAGCTGTACGATAAATAGTTTCTGAGATACAGCGTGTATAGTTACCGAAATCTCACAAACAAGGTTTTTAAAAAAAATTATAATTTTTTTCACGTACGTCACTGGCTTAAACAAGTTCCTATGTAGTTTTCTGTCCTCGACCTTCGTTAGTTTTTTTACGGAACCATGAATCGTACGTGTTAAGATTTAATAAATACCAATTTAATTATTTACATTTACTTTGTAAGAATAATATTTGTTAAAAATATTCTTATCTATTTATAATTAATTTTAACGGAACTTTTCTACACCAATGGTAAACGGAACTAATGACTCGTTATTGTAGAACGAGTTAAAATTGTTCAATCAATAGTTTTTATTGTTCTCTTTCCGTGTAGATCTAATAGACAGTTATATTTTTTGAATGAAATAATGATCTGACCATTTTGGTTTGTGAAATTTACATGATTTTTTTTTTGTTTCAGGTCATCCGGAAATTTTGGGAGCGCGGGGGCACGTTCCGCTCCTAGTACCCCCCAGGAACAACAAATCCTCGGCAGTCCCACTTTATCTCCTGACATTCTGTCCAATTCTCCTACAACTGTAGTCTACCAAAACAGTCCAAATCATGCACTATTCTCTAAATGTGACAAGTAAGTTTACAAATAAGCTAATAGATGTCGCCACAATTTGTGTTTACGCCGACAAAGACCGTTGACTGCGAATGGGATGTTTGAAAGATATTTTTGTGAACTTTTTATCACTTTTTTTAACCCTGACCTACATATTAATTCATAGATTTTTTAATAGAAAAGTCTGCACCTGCTAATTTTTTATTCAAATAAAATAAGGTGAAATGTCTTTCGAAAAACACGGAAAATTAAAATAGACTTTTAGAAGTCACTCACCTGCTAACTATTTACAGAACATGTCGTAAGAGAGCCAAAAATAGACAGTATGAACCACATACTTTTGATATTTTTAGGTTCTTCTTGTGAAATAAATGAAATAATTTCGGGGTTTTCTTTGGAATTAGATCAGCATTATTTTTCCGGAATAAAAAACATACAAAATTTAGGACTCCCTGTATAGTAAAAACTACGAAAAATAAATTAAATTTTCACATAATCTATTGTTAATAGTTTCTAACTGGTTTTTGAAGGTCAATAATCAAATTGCGTTTACTATAATTATAATTACTTTGAATTATTTATTTTAAACCATTAAATTTTACGAATTTTTACTGTATTGTAATTATTGCTGGACTTTTTCTATTGGTAGTAGATACAAAAAAAGATTGAAAAACGTGTCACGGGTCACACGGTAAGAACTTTAGTTCATTTTAAGCAATAATCAAATTTTTTGAATCAATAATTAAATACACATATTAATATAAGAATTTATTTTGGTTGGAACATTTTACAAAAATATACAGTAGTATCAATTATAAAAATCTTATTAATTCCTGCTCGGTGGATAGCCCAATGTTGAAATGACCACCCTAGGTCACCCAATTTAACCCATCTAGACTTTTTTTATGGGGATATCTGAAACCCAAAATTTCGAAACTCATTTGAGTATCAATTTGAGTACCTCATAGAATAATTGATAGATTTGCGGATTTATAGGGTGTCCCATTTAAAAAATTGGGTAGGGTGACCATAGTAGGGAAGGGGGTTAAAGTTTTAACGTCCTCTTATGAACACAAAGACGCCCCCCTTTACATGATTTTTGACGTAATATGACGTTGATAAGATACGTATTAAAATAATATAAGAAAATATTAGTATTGAATTAATTTGGTTGTATTAGTTGGCAATTTTGTGTTTTCTTCTATCAGAAAGAAGTTGGTTATAATCAGAAACTTGTTTGATTCCTCTTAACCGGTTTTAGCAAAATTATTCTTGATTTTATTATAATAGTTCAAATATAATTTCGGAGCAATACAAAAACAAGCAAAAAGGAATAGACATTTGTTTAAGTTCGTATAAAAATATTATTTTTTAATCAAGTAAAAGTGCACAATTTTCACCATTTAATGGAAGAAATTAGCAAAAAAATTATAAGAAAATTAGATTTTTTATTTTTAAAAAAGGGGTAAGTGGATGTTGAACATTTTTAACTTGTTTTGATTTTATTTAAGTTATTAATACTCAGCCTCTACACGAAAAACATTCAACATGCAGTTACTTCTTGATTTAAATGAATAAAAAGTCACTCGGTGCCAAATCTGGGTTGAATGGAGGCTCCTTATATACAGTTTACTACAAGTGAACCAAAAATTTACACGATTTAAAAAAAATCAGCTGTCTGAATGAAAAATAAGATTAAATCAAATTGTTTACTATAAATAAAAATATTTTTCACTTTATCAATAACTTCCGTCCTACTAAGGTATCTCGAGAATTGTGTGTGGATTAATCATAATTTTAGATTACCAGTTAACAGTGGTGGTCAGTATGGTTAAGACGCGCTACAAATTTGTTAATATGCGTAGAAAATTGGTCAAGTTGAGAAAAAAATTGAAAAAGAATAAACCTATTATTATTATCGATGCTACGAGATGCAGTGATTCTTCGGTTTCGTTTTCGGATAGTTTGGGAAGTGACGAATTTGAGTAAGTAGAAGAAAATTATTCAAAAAAATAAGGGGGGTAAAAATTTTAGGACACCTACGGCCTAAGGACTTCGACAATTGCGGAACTAGCCAAACGTTACACCCATGCTCAATCCCTTAAGAGATGGCATGCAATCAAAGGATGCAGTCTTGCCAGGATCACCTTGGGCGACCCTGGGAAGCTGGCGTCGAAGAAATATTTGGCGACGACCAGGAAAAACCTACGTTTAACAGTAGGATTTCTGACTGGCAACTGTCAACTAAGGAAACACCTTTCATATATGGGGCTAGTGGACACACCTCTATGCAGGATGTGTGAACAGGAAGATGAAACCGCATGTCAATAAGATAGTGTGTGTTTCGGTAAGTCCTGGCCTACACCTGCCGATATAAAGAAGATATAAAGGGGGTAAATATGGGGATTAAAATTAATAATAAAAAATGTATGTTAAAACGGGGGGGGGGGTGTTTTTCCAAAAAATTTTTCCCAAAAAACCCACTGGGAATAAAATCGGATTAATATAGTTACTACAGTAATCGGTCCCAAGATCTAGCCAAGGTTATCACACCCAATTGCTTCCTGTATACCTAGGATTATAATTTGTCTGTAAAGTAAATGGCAAAGCTTATCGAATCCAATGACTTTGATAAGGTATTCAATTTCCCAATTAAAATAATTAGCGAATGCATTTTTATCGGTTGCTATTTTTTACTTTAGTTGGATTTTTCCAATCGGTTATACAATTCCGACACAATGGGTATCGGATTTTTTAGTGTACCGCGAATTTTCATCATAAACTCTATAAATTTAAGGCAAGTATAAACTCATATTGTTTTTTTTTGCGAATCTACAAAGATACGAGCGATGTCTCTAACTTAGTTTTCATCATCAGTATGTTCTCTGTGTCTGTATCTGTAGAGTAGGGAGGGTGAGTGCACTTAGGCCACATGTACATCTTCCCGAGGAGTTGTCCTCCTAGGTCATCGTCCACCCTGTCCTTCCCATGAAGGTGGACAGATCACTAGGAGACATCTATCCTGCATAGAGGTGTGTCCACTAGCTCCATAGTATGGAGGTGATATCAAAAATTACTAAGAATAGGAAATAAACCAGTTTCCATTGGATATTACTCTCAAATTTTAAAATAAAATTCAAATTTCAATGCACTTTCCGACCACAACCCAAGGATTTCCGAATGCTACCGATGATACGTGTGACGTCATATCTCTTGTGTTTACTTATGTCAATATGGCCGGTATTGCTTTAGGTTATGTGTAGTTGTGTGTTTATATTGTATTTTAATCAACTATTAATTGCTTCATCGACGTAAAAATATCATTTATATGTTTTATTGAGACCATTACGTATTTGTGTGTGCTTTTTTTTATTTCTAAAAGTCAACGTAAAGTGGAAACTGAACATAAATATTCGATATTTCCGAGGATATTTTAAAACTTTTGGAAGAATATATTTTATTTACTAGTTCAGTGCTCAGTGACGATTCTTTCATATTTTGTGAGTAAAGATATGGCTAGCGAAGGTTTAGTAAAAGCACAAACTGATAACTTGCCAAAAGTAGACTCATTTATGCTGCTTGAATTTATGAAGTTAAACAGCTGCTTTAATGCAGAGGAAATAAGAGGAGTTAAAGCATGATCGTAAGTACGATTTAAAGTATGTTTTATTTGTATAATATATACCAACCATAGTTCGATGTGTGGACGTAAGAAAACGATATTTTTATGGTTGATTCCTAGACATATATGTACATAACCTCAAACTATTTAAGAATAAAAATGACCAACATAGAAGTAGATAATTACATTAAAATGGTCTTCACAAACAAAAGTAATGCCCTTCTCTTAAGTGTATTTTTGCTTGCGCCACCAGGTAAAGTAACAAATATTTTGCCTGGAGTTTCAATAGACGTTGATTTACACACTGGAACAATGCAATACTTGGAATACAAAGTTTTTTTTCGGCTTTATCCATTTTTAAAGCTTTCAGAAACAAATTAGGTCACAAGAACTCAGAGCATGATACACGAATAAGAACGTAAACAAATGACGTCACACCATGGGGCAGCCATCTGTATGAAGTAAAGCGCGTTTTGGCGGACTTTCAAATTTTATGATTTTTAAAGTCGTTTTAAAAGTAAAGTTTATATTTTTTTGAAAAAATAGGCATGCAAGGTGTTAGGAGACCTGATAAAGCGTCAATTCCCACCAATAGCAAAATTCATGCTTGTACCCTATTGCGATACCAGCCAGTTTTGTTTAAACCACGCTGGTATTGTTTCCTATTCCCATTTAATCCTTCGGCTTAGTGCTCTGGAGTAAACTCCACATCCTGAGCCTTCTTTCATTTTTGAGCCATCTATATGCGTATTGCATATGCAGCATCTGACTCTGTGTTCTGTTTTATTTGTATTTCGTAGGGTAGCATGGACAAATGAAACGAATATAGTTTCTTGTACAGATGGGATTTCTTTGTACATAAAATGACAATATTTAAATCTGATTTAAATAGACCCGTTATCGTTATCATTAGCGACAACAAAACACATTTCAACTGCCTACCGCTGGTGTGCGTAAGGAAATAAATATTTAAATTACCCAATGTGATCTTGTTTATTTAAATACCACTTGTTACATATTTGATTGCTTCAATAATAATAAAAACGTTAAATTGTACACAAGCTAGTCTGTCTCGGTTAAGAAAAAAGCCGCGAGTAAATTTTAAAATTATCTCACTTATTAAATAGATCCTATAGACTGACTGCGCCAATTAAATCGTCTTCGTTTTTATTTCAGAACTTCCTTGAAACATCTGTCGACTTCAACGCCTGTGATGACCGCACAGGCGCAAATAACTGAACCTCCTAGTCCCAAAACCACCAAAGATCCTAAAATACGCACCACTTCGAAAGCGAGACAGAAAAAATTTTTGCGGCACTTTCCGAACGTCGAAGACGACGAAAAAGTATTGAACCACTATTCCTGTGCACTTATCGGCGATATTTTACTGCAAGGACATCTGTATATTACTAAAAATTACTTCGCATTTTATTCTAACGTTTTTGGATACGTTACAAAGGTATTTATTTGAAAAATGACCCACGTTGGGCGCCGTTTAGAAAGAATATAAGAACATATGTTTTTTGTTTGTAGCTTTTAATTCCAATTCTTACGGTAGAAAATATAACTAAAGAAAAAACAGCCAGAATAATACCAAACGCCGTTGGAATTGCTACTAGTGAAGATAAGCACGTTTTCGGTAGTTTAATATCCAGAGATAACACCATTATTTACATGAGAACAGTATGGCAGAAAGCTAAAAGTGCATCTCCAGTGATAATAGAACCAGATATTGAAGTAAGTACATATTTTGGCAGTAGAGATTCTTCACATCCCATCCTCAAATCCCTTGTTAATTTCATGTCTTGCAAAAGCGTTGTCCGTCAAGAGCTAGATTATGGTTAACTCCTTTACGACCTACACTCTCTTGAATAGACCTTTATTATTAGACTCCATATTCCAAACCTCAGATCCTACATTCTACGGCCCTCAGCCGAATCAAAGTTCACAGCATTTGCAGCGTTTTCGCTATAACAGAGAAAGCTTCTTGACCAATAGTAGCACATCGAGCTAATTATTCTTAGACTAAACTCAGACGGACCACAGAGACGCGACAAGTTTGTGTTTTTGTTGCCGTCATCTGTCGTTGAAGACGACTTCAATTAACGACAATGGTGTTCGGTAGTGTTCATCAGTTTCAGTATGGAGAAACTAGGAGTGGCCAGTTGTAGCATTGCGAAGGCGGTCTGTCGTCCATGTGTTTTGCATTGAACCACCAACAAGGACAATTTTGTGGATGATATCGTCCACAGGTAGCGACTGACGCTGAGATCAACTACAAGAAGTCGTTCGTCTGAGTATTGCTCTAATTCTATTGCATTTTTAATATAACTACGCCCACTAACAACCATATTAAGTTGTCGTGACGCGTCGCTCTGTGGTCCGTCTGAGTTTAGCCTTACTCTTCATTTCTGTTGTGGTCTAATTGTCCTGGTAGCCGGGGTAAGAACAGTCCATTTGCCTTTTCATTGCTCTTGTAATATGAGTGGCTATGTTGATTGCTCTGTTTGTTGAACAATCTCCATTCTGCTCTAGCTCTCCAAGGATGAGACTGCAAATTTTCATGCTCCATTGGAGAGACTGTTTAAACCCATAACACTAACATATATTTCGTGAAATAATAAAAAGAGGCTTGTCTAAGAAAATATATCAATTAATCTTTTTGTTTATACATTTCAGGAGCCAGATTTGGATTCCAGTGATTCTGTGGAAGTGGAGAGTGGGAGAGATTCGCCGCCTATTGAGATAAAGCCTAAATTTTCGTTAGTCAAAGTGATACCTAAAAGAAGAAGATCCAGCGACGAGGAAGGTAAGCTAACTACCAGATTCTTAGTGGTCCAGAAAATAAAGGATTCTATTTTTCCAGATAACCAATACGACTCAGGAGGTTTCGTGAACTCACTTAAACAATCGATAGTGGAATTTCGGAAATTACCACGTCAAAGTCTCATCCTGTGCGCCACAACTTTGTTGCTCATTCTTCTATTTTTATCAGCCGGTATCCTACTTTATCGGATAAGCAAAGTCCAAAGCAAATACTCAATGCTGTTCCACGAGAATATGATTAAAGGTTCGAACGACGTCTACAGCGACCTTTTGCAGTGGCATACTCAAATGCATTCGAAATCAGCTGGGGCTGTTAACAATTTTTTAGATTCCAATTTGGTTATTATTGCTCAGGTCAGTATATCTCTAATAATATGTAAATGGTAAGACACCAGAAGCCTTGATATCCTCTCATAAACCTTTATTTTCGATTGTCGACAAAATTACCACCTACAGAAGATGAGTCTGATTCAGACCTCGGACTGTCGTTTCTAGCACCTACTATGCTCATGCCCAGCCTTTGGGCAGGGTAAGGTATAATATATTCGGTTTTATTACCTCCGACTTCAAAAAAATATCACCAAATACAACCATGGACTTCGTCAGAAGCACAAGTATGTAGGGTGACTTGTAATCTCTAGGAGGTGGCAAGAAGGCCCCACTCACCTAGAACCTATGGATGTATGTATGTCTCAGAAACTAGTAGTTCCTTCAGTCCTATTTCCCGGAGGAATTTTAGAATGTCTGCTGGCTTCAACTTGGGTAAATGTTCCTCTTCTATCCAGTAATCTCCCAGGTGCTGTGCTCTAGGATTCTGAAGTGCTGTGCAGTTGGAAAGAATGTGAATCCATTCCACAAAATCTGCATTCTTCTTCCTCCACCATTTTGAGCTTTTTCAGGTGCCCATTCAGGCGACAATGTTCCGTTAGGATCCCTGTTAAAACTCTTTACTTTGACTTATGCATTCATTTGATCTCAACAGGTTGTAGTCACCCAGAAGAGTCTCTGATTGTATAAGCCCTACTAGATCTTTCCAATGGTCAGATCTTCTCTTTTTCTTTACCTATTTCCCCAATATTACATTAGGGTTGATTCCGCAAAAGGGTTCAGGCCCCCAGAAAGGTATTTCAGTCTCCCTCTTTGCTAGTTCATCTGCTATTTCATTTCCTTCTATTCCAGAAGCTAACTTAACCTTATTTTTGATTTCTTGAATGATTGTTTTAGGTGAGGCAATCCTTGGAAGCGTTATCCTCAATTTTGGTGCAGTCCAGCAATGCCCAAGGACGCGAATCAAACTCAAAACCTTTAGAAGGATCTACAGATGATAGTTAGCCAACTAGTCAGTTTTACATCGTCAGCAAATCTTTCATCTTTATGATAATTTTAGAAGAAGAAGAAGAAGAAGAAGAGAAAAATAACAAAACCTTATCAGTATTTTAATAGATTTTTAAATCGAATAATAACTTTTTTAAACACCCTACGATAGGTGGTTATTATTATTGCTAAAGCACAGTATATTCAATTTCTGATCGTTTAAAATTGTAAAAGTAAAAATGACTACGAGAAGTGATGGTTAGTAAAATTTGTATCAAACGGTCAGAAATAAAAAAAACCTGTATATTGCCAAATATATTTAAAAACAATTAATGTAAGTAGCAAATATTTAAAATTGTATAATACTTTTTAATTAATAACAATATTGGGCGAGCGCTAGCAACGTTTTTGACAATAAATTTTAGTTTAATTGGTTTTTTAACCTGCTATTATTTATCACAATTAGATAAAGACAACGTACGTATGGGACCTGGGAACCGGATTCTGAAAAACTACCGATCCTAAACTTCAAAGATTAAGCTCCAGGGTAACACTGTATAAAACGATGCTCAATTTCCTTAAAATTCAAAATATGTGCCAGATTTTATAGACATTCCTAAAAGATCTATTGTGTCCCCTTACTTCTACTCAGTTTCTGAGGAGAGTCTCAGAAATTAGTAGTTCCTTAAGTCCTATTTCCCGGAGGAATTTTAGGATGTCTGCAGGCTTCAACTTAGGTAAATGTTCCTCTTATATCCAGTAATCTCCCAGGTGCTGTGCTTTAGGATTCTGAAGTGCTGTGCAGTTGGAAAGTATGTGAATCCATTCCACAGAATCTGCATTCTCCTTCCTCCACTATTTTGAGCTTTTTCAGGTGCCCATTCAGGCGACAATGTCCCGTTACGATCCCTGTTAAAACTCTTAGCACAGTTTTACTTTGACTTATACATTGTAGTTATAGTCACCCAGAAGAGTCTTTGATTGTATAAGCCCTACTAGATCTTTCCAATGGTCAGATCTTCTCTTTTTCTAGGCTTTATCTATTTCCTCCAATATTACATTGGAGCAAAAGGGTTCAGGCCCCCAGAAAGGTATTTCAGTCCCCCTCTTTGCACTGGGGTAAAGATAGCATATTAGCAATCAAGCCAAACTAAGATAAACGTAACTAGCTCTCGGACTATTAATATGCTCGATAGTGGAGTGTAGGATTGGAATTGACACCATTGATAAACAAAGTAGTGTCACTAATTTCAAATTTTTTTAGTATAAGTATTATACAAATACATATTCCAATTTTTTTTTTTAAATAATTTTTATGAGGCAAAGCAAAAATTTGATAAAAACTAAAATGAATATCCTATTGACAGCGCCAATTATATTTTTAATTTATCGTTTTCCTTAAATACTGGTGATTTGAATGTTTGCTAAAGCCACGACGTTTTAAAGAAATCGGACAATATAAGGTATATATTATATTTTGAATATGAAATTGAAAAATTTGTCAAAGTTGTAAAGTAGGTACATGTGTATCAAAATAACGTTACGTATTTAGTACGAGTAATTTATAACATATCAAATGTCAGATATATTGGGTGTCCCGAATTTTTAAACAGTTTATGGTAAATTGTGAATTATTTTCTTCCAGTGGCGTAGCCGGAGATGAAGGGATAAAGGGCGCATTTTCTAATTATTAAGTATTGGCTTCGGTAGAAATCTAGTCAGAAAATGGAATAATTTTTTTTACGCATTTGGAGAACATTTAGTAAATTTTTCGTCAAAAAATATTAATGAATAAAATAAAATATGTTTTCTGTCATAAATTCATTAGAAACTGTAAAATTATCAATCTAGGTCGCTTTTATCCAAAAAAAATTTAAAATATAGTTTATAGAAAAATAAAGAAATTTACAAAATCACAATTAGGTTATAGTATTTTGTTAACACCCTGTATATTTGAAATGCTACGTTAGAAAAAAATTTTAAATCTGTAAAAGAGCCTAAAAAGTTAAAAAATAAAAATAATAACCCACACGTTTGTCCCTAAATTTTAAAATAAAATCCAAATCAAAAACGATTAGAAAATTGTAATTTTTTTTTTTCGTCAAAAACTACGAGAAGGGATAAAATTGTATATTTTTGTAACTAGTTTAAGTTAAGGTTAAGTTTAAGTATTTTTTTTTAAATAATTTTTGTTACTGAATTAGTAAAATATAGATCGTTACTATTAATTTATTGTGAATGTTGAAATTTTTGAATTTAGAGAGAACTTGTTTCATTATAGAGAGTGTGTTTGGTTTATTGTATGGTTTTCGGTCTATCCCCGATGCAGAGCAACCCTGTGATATATTGTTTTTTGCTTTTCGATTTAATACATTACATTTCACTGTATACATGTTGTTTTAATTGAAAATCCCCCTGTTTCGACCTTTACAACAATGTTTATCGCAAATCCTCTAATTCCCGCTCAGTGTTTTATTAGCCACTTCCAGCTGCACAATTAGAGGACATCATGCACGATTAGAGGACTCCAGTGTCTGACCTTCGACCCATATTTAAGAAAAACCTACTCAAGAAATGGCAACAACAATATTCTAACTGTGTAAAAGGCGACCAATACCACGATATCCGCCCGAACAATTTGAACAAACCTTGGTTTTCTGGTATATCAAAATGGCAACTTTCAGACATGCGCACTCAGAAAATGAATTGTGAAATAGCACAAGCATAGCACAAGCTTCGCTTCTTCTTGGAATGGTGTATTCTGTGATAAATGTAGTAACGTATGATTTCTTAGGGCGTGTTTATAAACTTACTCCGAGTTACATCTAGCTAGAGTTACGCGAGAGTTAAGTCACGTGGTTTATATGTATGGCTGATCCATCATCTAGAGTAAGTAAATAAACGATACTGAGTTAATCTTTAACTCTGGGAGTAACTATGTGAACGCACCCTTATTGACATTCATCCGACTCATATGACAGTTAATTTTCACAACCCTCTTAAAATAAAGTACCCATTGAAGGTCATTTTAAAAATAATCCGATTTTGAGATGTGGGCGAGTTAAAAATTGTAAGTAAAGTCCAAATAAGGCAGAGAAAAGTGTGATTCATACTTATGTTGGTGTTCGTAAAGGTCACCACACATGTTGTTTTGTGCAAAAATTACATTAGTTGTGGGTCTCCAACTAAAAAAAAACTGTTGCAAATAAAATATTGGGAAGGTTAAGAAATATACAGGAAGTTCGGTGTTTGCATTGTATCCCACTTAATTTGACAAAAATTTTACATGGAACAAATACACAGTTCCGATTTTAGCAGGTGTGTAGTCAAAACAATGGGCAATCAAGTATTTCTCAAAATAACATTACTTGGGTCGAATAAATATGCTGAATTTTAAATAAAAATACTCAAGTCCCATTTTTTCAACAGCATAGTTTAAGACATATAAAGTTTAGTGCAAAATGTAGTGGGAGAAAGGTTTACAGATTTGGTCATCTTGTCTATCGAAACCCTTCAAGCTGATTTCTCCTCAGGAAATTTCCTGGTTGTCTGTCCGACAGGTACACTCTCTGTTTTGGCTCCTCACTTAACCCATTTATTATGAACGCACTCCTTATGCCATCAAACATTTTTGGTTAAGCGCGAATTTTAAACTAATGACTAATGAGGGTGAGCATTGTACATCCTTCCGAGGAGTTGTCTTCCTAGGTCATCTTCCATCCTGTCCTTCTGAGGAAGGTGGACAGGTCACTAGGAGACTTCTCCTTTATATCGGCAGGTGTAGACCAAGACTCACCGAACACACACTCTCTTATTGACGATAACTCCGGACACTCGCATAAGACATACCTGACAGTTTCATCGTCCTGTTCACACATCCTGCACAGAGGTGTGTCCACTGGCCCCATAGTATGGAGGTGTTTCCTTAGTTAACAGTGGCCAGTCAGAAATCCTACTGTTAAACGTAGGTTTTTCCTGGTCATCGTCAAATATTTCTTCCCCGTTATACAGCCCTATTTTGTTCAGGTGTTCCTTTGAGGGAAAGTCTCCCTTAAGAAGCCCCGTTATGGTGCTCATTGAGAGCAGTTCTTTTGCTACTTTTTGTGATGGTTCTTTTATAAATTTCTTCCCATGTGTTTGCCTGGGCGTATTCTTTCAGAGTTTTATGGATTGTTCTTTTACCTACCCTTTCAACCATGACCTAGTGGAGCATCTGGGGATGCCCACAGATGGTTCGGGACCGTTCATCAGTGTTGACGATCCTGCTCTTGCAAGTTCGTCAGCTTTTTCATTGCCAGCGATTTCTTTGTGACCTGGGACCCACTCCAGAGTTACATTGTTCCGAGTCGTCAGTCTTCTAAGTTCTTCGCCGCATTCCCATGTCAGCCGAGATGTTACCTGTATATTAATTTGGGAGCACATATTTTAAAAAGTGATAGATGATTGAAAATTGAAGCTTTTATTAAAACAGAAAATCAATCTCACAAAAGTAAATTTAACCTCTTCAGCTAAATTATTCACAATTGTTGAGGAATCTATTTCTATTGCCACATCCCGATGAATACTCATATTTCGGCAGTATGCTAATAAAAAATTATTGTACCTTTATTGTATTTTCTATGGGGAGGGTTTGAACCCCCAAAACCTCCCCCTTATATACGTCCCTGTTGTTGACCTAGGTTGTCCAGTAGGAAACATTATTAACCACTAATGGTAGCTATTTATAGTAGTGGAAGAGCCCTCGTATGTTGTTCTTTCCATTCGTTTAAAACTGCCTCGCGATAAAACAGGTTATTTTTCGTAAAAATATTATAACCAAATAAGAATCCAAATACCGTTTCAGATTGCGTCGTGTTTTGCTCTTATCGAAACTTGTTGGGGATTTTCTGTTCAGTTGAAAGTGAACGGCTGGAGTTCAAAGACGCGCGAAGTATTACAAAATAGAGACTTGACAGTTCGCTTGTTTCGCCAGTCACTACCGGCTGTGTATACGATTCTGGTGACACATTCGGAATTTCTGTGATATATATTCGAAAAAGGTGAGAATGTTTTTTATACAAAATACACAGAAATGAAAGTTTTTTGGTAAAAATTGCATTTTTTTTTTAAATTTTTAACACCATTTCATTGAAATTATAATATACGAATATGGAAAATGTTTTCCCAATTAAAATTAGTACAATTCAGAATAAAAATCTTTATCTGTATATACCCTTCCAATGATATGTATATGATATCAAATAACCACAACGTTTCGAATACTTGAAGATGTTCAATCAAAAAAATTGTTCAGTAATATTATATTTCTTATCTTCCTCTTCCTCTTATTTTTTACTATTTTTAGCATCAAACTATAGAAATGATGTTTCTAAATAATAAATAAACTGTCCTCTCTCCTTGGTAACCGCAGAATTAAATCGATAATTGATACAGATTAAAAATTAAAGTCGTATTAATAAATATTCACATGGGTGGGTCTAATTT
>CAJUYH010006005.1:6925-21411 GCA_910591685.1 Galerucella tenella
AGCCCTCGGCCTGCGGCCTTAGGCTATTATCAAGCAACACGCTTTCAGTATTCTCTATGACAAAATTATCTCGGTATTATCAAGACCCTAGGGGTATTACTACTGATAAGATGTCGCTAACTATCGATAAGATCCCGTTGAAATAATACCCTTCTTGGTGTGCGTCATCGATTGTTAATCTCCTTCTATCACATTACGTAGGAAGAAATGGAAAAAAAGGCAGGTCTGTGATTAATCCTAGTAAAAATATCACAATAATGAACCGTTTGAATGTTTTACAAACGTTAACCCTAATATTTGACTTACAAAAATTTGATTGGTTGATGTTTAGACTAGGCGCCAGCGCAACCTATCAATCGCGAGGTTAAAATACTATGAAGGCGTAACTTTCGCAGCGGCAATGAGTCTTACATCTTTTTCTACTGTCACACTGACAGTTCTTGTCAGGTGTGTACTTTGTTGCTTACGCTCAATTATTATTTATGAAAAGTGAATATTAATCTTATTGTTTTATTTATCTGAACAATACAAAAATATGCCTAGATACACGAAAAAACATTAGCATTTTGAAAGTTCTGGAGTATTTTCAGTTAGAAAAAGAAGCTGGTAATTATTAATTGCATAGCCTTTTCGAATTTGGCTGAATACAATTATGATCTTATTTATCAAATTTGAGGTTAGATATATGTCAAAATAGCAAATAAAATAAGCGACATGCCGAAAACCCGGATATACGTCACAATCGATGACGCACACCAAGAAGGGTATTATTTTAACTATATGGAAATACTTGAGAACTTTCAAAATACTGATGTTTTTCCGTGTATTCATGCATATTTTTGTATTATTCATATAAATAAACAAATAGGATTAATATTCACTTTTCATAAATAATAATTGACCGTAAACAACAAAGTACAGACCTGTCAAGAACTGTCAGTGTGACAGTAGAAAAAGACGTAAGACTTATTGCCGCTACGAAAGTAACGTCTTCATAGTATTTTAAACTCTCGATTGATAGGTTGAGCTTGAGCGTAATCTAAACATCAACCAATCAAATTTTTGTATGTCAAAAATTAGGGTTAACGGTTGTAATACATTTAAACGGTTTATTATTGTGATATTTTGATTAGGATTAATCACAGACCTGCCTTTTTTTCCATTTCTTCCTACGTAATGTGTTAGAAAGACATTAACAATCGATGACGCACACCAAGAAGGGTATTATTTTAAATATATATTCGATAGCCTTCTTGGTGTGCGTCATTGTTTGTGACGTATATCCGGGTTTTGGGCATGTCGTTTACTGTTCATAGATAATAATTAACCGTAGACTGACGAGAACCGTCAGTGGGACAGTAGAAAAAGACGTAAGATACATTGCTTCTACGGGAGGTACACTTTCATAGTATTTTGAACTCCCGATTGATAGGTTGTACTGGCGCGTTATCTTAACATCAACCAATTAAATTTCTGTAAGTCAAGGATTAGGGTTAACGTTTGTAAGACATTGTAAACGGTTCATTTTTGTGATATTTTTATAGACCTGCCTTTTTTTCATTTCTTCCTACGTGATGTGATAGAAGGACATTAACAATCGATGACACACACCAAAAATACTATTGAATTAACCATATATGCATCCCTATTAAATCATGCCCGATCAGGAGCTTATGGAAGACGACTTCAATTGGAGAACATATATGTGTTAACAAATGGTTGCAATGTTAGATAACATTGTGATCCAATCAGAAAATGTTTTGTTTTATGATAATAGCCCATTCACACTTCACGGTCATGTCAATCGTCAAAATTGCCACGACTGGTCTAATGAGAGTCTTCACTGGATGAGAATCTTCACTGGATGAGAGAAGAACATACGCAATATCCTGAAGAAGTTTATGTTTGGGCATGAATTGTTGGAATTCACATCGTAGGTCCCATTTCCATTGATGGCAACTTGGATGGAGATGAATATTTAGAACTGCTCCAAATTAATGTCGGGCCACCTTTGATAAACTTATATTTTGATCTAGCAAACCCACAAGTTTCTGCCAATACAATATGGTTTTAGCAAGATGGAGCACTGTCCCATCACCAAATCAATGTCCGGCAGTACCTAAACCAAATTTTTCCAAATTGGTCGATAGGGAGGCGCAGATCGATAGATTATCCAGCATGATCTCCTGATCTGACGCCATTAGACTACTATTTGTAGAAATATGTCAAAAGTATTGTATACAAAAGTGAACCGATGAGCTTTAATGTTTTAAAAAGACGAATCACGCTTTGCAATTAGATCAGTCACGCCTAAGATGTATTAGCATGTTGCCGTTGCCAATATGTTCTCGACGAGCACATGGAAGATATGGAAGATTTCCTACAATGACATTAACGTTTCTTTGTTTTTTCACGTTATTGGAAAATAATCTGAATTGTGTAATCTAGCGAATTTGTGGAATGAAATAGTTTTCTTTTTTTCAATGTGATTTTTCTAATTAATCTGAAAACCCTCAATATTCACGAAACAGTTTCAGGAAAGTCCAAAAGAGTGAATAATATACAGAGGGTTGCATTAAATTTGAGATAAGGAAGTTGGTATTGGCCACTGTCAGATGACACACCGTATATAATTTTTTTAAATGCACAGTGAAAAATACAAATTGATCTGTCCGAACGTTTTTTTCAACACGCCCTCTTTTATTCATTATCGAGTTTATTCCAGATGTTTCAATGGTGACTGTTGACTTACTTTACTACTTGCGAAATAAACAGACACCGACAAAATTGTGTGATAGTTTGACCTAAAACTTGGTATATTTTAGCGTAAAGTGACTTTAACTTGGAACCTATAATGAATCGATTACAAAGTCTTCCATTTTGGTCGCGATTTTGGATGAGCTGCATAGAAGACTCACGTTATTGGTACCTATTTCTCGTAATACTGCATTGCATACTTTTCAGGTAGGAATGAATTTGAAGCAATAAATTAAAGTGAAGCTTAGCAAACATTAATATAAAATCTTAACTTTAAGTATGTTATTCTGTTATCATCCTCTAGAGTTCCAGTTGTATCAGAGAAACCATTCTCAGTAATGACAATTTCTGGATTACCATAAGTGTTTTTCAGCCAGCTAAGGAATTTTCGTAGTCCCCATGGTACATCCTGGAACAAAATTATATATTAAATTTTTTTTAACTTGAATATGGCCATCTATTAAGCTCTCGCGAAAGCCTGGCCACACGTTGGCATGGCTTAATTGTATTATGCATCAATTGCATTCGGTTCTTCTCTTACTACCAATCTAAACATAACTGTAAAACGGTATACTGAGTGATCAATATGAAGATGAGATTATGATACTATTGAAAAACCATTGAAAGATTCGTTGAAATAAAATTACAATTATGATAGATACGCACACATGTTATTTATGTCAGAAAGATGTGATCGGATTTCACAAAAAACGTCCTATACCTCTTCATTTGTCAGCCTACAGAACTATAAGCTATGTACGAAAAATCTTCATTGGGCGAGAAGTTATGACTAAATAGTATATTATACACCAAGGAGGTGAAGTCTATTACTATTGACCGAGCACCAAATTTGAGGAATAAGGTGCGAGGCTTATAAATGTCTCCACCACCATGGTGTTTATCCAATTTTTCCCACTACTAGCCAAATTTAGGACAAAAATCGAAAATAATTCACAAACGCACCACGAGAAGCGTTTACCCCGTCGTCTGACTGACAAGTACACTGTCAGTTTTCGATATAGTAAGAACGTACTCGTTATGTCATCAGTCATTTTTGGTTGAGTACCAATTCTGAACTAATGGCATTTGAATTCAAATAACTTTATCTTGATAGGTAATTTCAAGCAGCAAATATGTTAAAGACAATCTCCTGGGTATACAAAATTATGTTGCACAAGTTTTTGTTCAACTACTATCACTAAATTCTCAAAATATTTGAACTTGTCCATTATTGTCCTAGGTTAATAATAGAGAATTATCAACTACTAATAGAGAAATCCAATTTCTCAGTTGGCTAGAAGAAGCAATAATTGTCAACTTCGCAGCTAGTAGTGGGAAAAATCCATTGCTTATGCAATGTAAACAATTCAGAAACGAGCTATTATCACAGCCCTAGTTCCGCATTCCGTACAAACATTCGTTCTCACTCATAGATAATGTACAAAAGCTGGAATTTGTATGTAAAGTAGTTTGGGTTAGTTACAGCGTTATCGGCAAATCAACTTGATCAATTTCTTGATCCTTCCAACATTTAGTATCACAATACCTAATTATTTTCAAAAGAAATAGTATGTGATAATGGCAGCGATTATTTAGAAGGACCTCAGTTGTAAAATAGAATAAGCCACATAAAGCAACTTTTTTCACCAAAAAATTAAATATGAGAGATTGGCTGAAAAGCATTGAAGTAATATCGTACATACTACCTGTACAAAAATCAGCCGTACGAAAGCCTACAACGTTGATGGCCCTATATTTCTTGACTTATATAAATGAACATTACCTTAAGAACTTGTTATGAAGAAAGTCTGGTTGTTTAAATTACATCATAAATAAAAAGATACGAAAACATACTCTAGAACAAGTATTTCCTTATGATTTAAATTAATTCAAATAAACCCTGAAGAGGACTTAATCCTAAAACAGGGTAGATTCAATATTTGCCTTTGCATATCCAATGAAGGATAATTAAATTTAAATAGTAAAATCATGCTCGAAAAAAAAAAAAAAAAAAATATGATAAAAACAAAAATAACCGATTTAAAAGCCTAACTTACTTTGGAATACCATCCTTAAAAATAAAATCATTTTTAGAAACTTTAGACTTGAATATTTGCTTCAAAACCGACAACAATTTATCCAAATTCATTGAAAACAACAAATCCAAATCAAAACTAAATAAATCAGGACTTCATAAATTAAAATGTGGTAATGACGACTGTGATAAAATTAATATAGGTAGAACTTTTAGGAATTTCAAAACTAGAATTTCAGAACACAAACGTAGTTATGACAACCAAAAATCAGATTCCAACTATTTAAATCATTTATTAGCAAACCAACACTCTTTCGATTCAAATTTTGAAATTTTGCATATAGAACCTAAATCCTTCATATTAAATCTTTTAGAAGCCCTAGAGATAAATAAAAACAAATATTCAGATAATCTTCTTAACGACCAACTTGATATTAACAATTCTAGTTACCTAGAAAGGTTCCTGTAGGATTGTTGTGAATGAGTTTCCAGGTAAACTGGTTAAATACTTTAGTTAATCCCATATTTAGATAAATTCATTTAATTTCTCTGTAAATAGATTATAATTTTATTGTTGAATATCCGTATAATTTAGTATTAAGGCACTGTATAAATTGAAAATTTCTCATTATACCTCCATTCGTTTGAAAAAGCTACTGTTTTAGCGAAACGCGTCACAACTTTAAGGTTAAATATAATGTAGATTTAACAAAATAAAATTGTTTGATTTCATAATTTATTCACTTCCATTTTCATGTTTTTTATTTATCCGGTCCAATTCTGCTCCTCCAAGAAAAACACATTAATTCATGCCACAACTGCATAAAGTGGTAATCTTTTCCAAGGGTAGAGAAGCTGACAATTTTATGAGTGGGAAAAATCACTTTATGGATCAAATGACTTATTTTGGGGGTCACTTCATCACTTAGTTGTATTGTAATTCTGCTTTTCATTCGATAAATCAGTTTCGATTCCACAATTTTTAATATATTTTCATGATTTATGTTCACTGTCCACTATCAATTATTTCCTATGAATAAAATATACAACAGACCAATATAAAATCAGTCATTAGTCCCAAATTACACTCCCATGAAATTCCATTCAACATTCAATCTTCTCTACAGATTGATATTGATTGGTTTTTATTTGAACTCTTAGGGCCGGTTTTACAAGAGAGATTTATACTAGGTATATATATAGTTATTCTGGGAATAAAGTTATACCAGAATTTATACCTAGAATAAAACTAGTTGGTTTTACGATGCTTTTTTACACCGGTATAGCAATTATTACTCCAAGAGCTGCTATACAGGTGTAAAAAAGGATCGTGAAACCAACTAGTTTTAAACTAGGTATAAATTCTGGTATAACTTTATTCCCAGAATAACTATACCTAGTATAAATCTCTATTGTAAAACCGGCCCTTAGGGGCATAAGTGCATGATTTTGAATACATCACCAGTTTCACAATTTCGCGAGTATCAATTCGGCATCGAGACTCGCTATTTTTTCACACTATCTGAGAGTTTGGAAGCATCCCAAATTCAGTACAAGAACAAATTAGATTACTTATTTTCAATCCCCAGTATGGTTTTAATGAGTTCACTTTGATTCCCATCCCATCTGCACCCCTATAAACTCACTAAAGCAAAAAAGTTAGAATAAAAATTGATAATCGAATAACTCACCCAAAACCAATCCGCACTGCCCTGTGTCCAGTCATCTCTATGCCAATAAATAACACTTTTGTCTGCTTCGAAACTAGGTGTTCCAATAGGTGCATCATCAGTATGGTTGATTAATAAAGTGGAATAATGATTCAAGCCTAAATAATCAGAAGTACCTTTGATATAATTTATTTCAAAGTCAGTAAGGATAGGAAGACGAGATTCTGGAAATCCCTCCAATTTACTCCTCTCGGCTACACGATCCTTCACTAATTGTGGCCAATCACCGTTAAATAATGGATTTCCATATATTCCAATCTGAAACATTCGTTGAAAATCACACGATTGTCAAAAGTAATGTTAGCTTGTATTAGGAACATCACATACTATTATTCTATTGTACTGGGTATCTCGCGAACCATGAGAGTTATGGAATCGGTTAATGGAAAAAAGATTTGATAAGCGAGTCAGTGACATTTGAAAATTTTCAATAACATGGTTGGCTCCAGAAATATTTGCAGAAATATAACTCGCCAACTTTTATTTTGCTTCTGTAATTTCGTTATTTGGAGAGAAAGTGAAAAATATTTACTCACATCAAATTGTTGAGCTCTCTCTGCGGCTGCTTGATCTGCTGGATCATCACTTCCTGGTTCATACCATGTTGAATCGATAACCATAGCTACTTTTCCTACAAAAAAATATTTTTTTTATCGATCCCATATTACATAAGAGAATTAACTTTTTCTTTTCGAAATATCCAACAATCAAATCTCAACAAAATATGTAGTACCCCTGAGTATCTGAAAATGAGTGATATAATATTTATTTTCAATTTGTGCGATTTTTTATTCATAATGCTTCCACTATCCACATTTTCTCCCTTTTTTTGACTTCGGATATATAACTTATTCTTTCCATAATTTGTTCTTCACTATTGCGTACGGTTACCCCTTCATTATACATATAAAATTTGAATAATAACATCGTTATCGATTATTTTCTTTTATACTCTCCCCAATTGTCGTCACATATTAGTTTGACAGTCTGCCCCAACAATATTTTCCTATCAATTTGATTCTTTTCTTTATTTTATCATCAATTTTTCCTTTTTATTTTCCATTTCTAAGCATTTACAATATTTTCATAAACTTAATTCGCTCAGTATCACTCCTCACAATAATTTTTCCAATCTTTTTTTCTTTTTTCGGGTATATCTGAGAAATTGACGTTTTCCGCAATCTGCGACAATAGAATACCATGGATGTTATTTCAATATTGACAATACTCAGCGATTACCAACCAACACTTGTTATAAGTTATGTGTTGGTATCAAATCAATTGTTTATTACAATAAAACGGGAATTTTGATGGTGATTCAACACTACATCAGCGGCGATCTACCTTTTTAATAAATGAAAGTTCCACTGTACTTTGATTGGGAGTGTCGTAATTGGTTGAGTAATCATCATCTGATTCGATGAATTTATAGAGGTGCAGGAGCTCCAGTTTATTGGCATCCACAGTTAAACTATTTTAATCCTTTGAACCACACTATTTAGTCATACCTGGAGAAAAAGTTAAGTGCTACGTAGGTGAATTCACGTCAAAAGCTGCGAGACAGAATCACTCCAATAGCATCCCAGCTTATTTTTCACAGTTCAGAAGGTTAATGCATCATTTGGAGAAAACAGGAACGTACTTAATGTTAATTGTGTCTAATCAAATCCATTTCAATCTTCTTCTAGAATAATTATGTTCAAACACGAAAAAAATTTGGAAATCGAAAAAGTGATGTTCCAAACTATTCAGTAAGACCCGTGCCTTACCTTCCACGAAAGACAATGATGCATCATCTATATACTCACCTTGATTTTTCTCCCTGAATAGTTCATCATAAATATGATATGCCTTCGCATGTGCCAACAACACATTCTTGGTGCACACATAATCCAAAATAGCATCGGAAACAATTCCGGGCGCAAAAACTCCGGATCCATATCCAGCCTGGCAAACTTGTTTGGGTTCGTTTATAGTTATCCACCATTTAACATCATCACCGAAAAGTTCAAAGCATAGTTTAGCATAATCAGCAAATAAATCTACAATAGTTTCATTTATCCAGCCATTCATTTCATCCTGAAGAGGTTGTGGTAAATCCCAATGGTACAATGTTACTAATGGTTCAATATTATTTTCTTTGAGCGCCTGGAAGAGGTTTTTGTAGTATTGAACACCTTAAACAAAAATTATTATAAGTTCACTTGAATTGAGAATTTTATATCTTGTTGCCTAGAAAACAAGTTTCCGATTCAGTCAGTATGTCGTTTTTCATCTGATGAAATTTAATCAAATAATCATGTAACTGGCTGGATAGCTATGAGTTAAAGTTGAAAGAAGTATAGGCGGTTGTTATAAAACTTTGTGCTATATTCCTATTCTGTAATTTCAGCTGTACATTTGATAAAAATGTATACAAAAACAATTCAATTGCTAGATTGAAGTGAGATTTCATATTAGGATACTTATATTAAAAACAATTTTGAATCAAAAACCTAAAACGACGAATAATTATTCGAGTTTGTTGTGATATTACCAAAGCAGCATTTGTCAACGTTCGTAAGGAGTTTGAGAATAGGTTGTACTATTGTTCAAACAACAATGGAAGCCATTTTGAACATTAACTACATCAATTAACATTTTTGTAGTTCAAGTTTTTTTTGGTCATCAGTAAAGTTTATAGATTTAAAACACCTCTCGCCTTACGCCAGTTTCTACAGGCAATCAGTATTACAACTACGATGTTTTGTTGGTAGACAGAAACTGGGCAATAACCACAAAGATGGATCACCCTGACCCAGTTCCTTTTGATTACAAGAGCAACACCCCTAGTCAATGTACTTTGACTGTAACAAACAAACAATGTCAACAAATAACTGAAATAATAAACTCCTAACTTCCTATCTTGCTGTAGCCAAATCAAGACCTGAACCTTTTTTTTCCGAAAGAGAACAAGCGATCATAATACATTCTGAGCCTAGTCTCGTTTTTTTTGATTGTGTGGCAATTGGAAACATAGTTAACCCAAAAATGTTTGCTCTGCAACTAAAATCTCAAACAATTGAGTGTGTATTCACCTGTCAAAAACCGAGCTTTTACACCAGCTCATATCAGAAGAGCCAGAGCCAAGTTAATATTGAAACGGTGAAGGCATTACAATAATAAAAATACATTGTTCAGAGGAAATTTGCTCCCGGTGAGGTTCAAGGGTCGAAATGTTACCCCTAAAACTAAAATAAATTGTAACTCCCAATGGGAACGAGGAGCCAGATTGATATTTTGAGGGTGAAACCATTATAATAATAAAACTGTTCAAAATATCAACTTGGATTCCCGTTTCCTTTGGAAGTTTGGAATCTTTCAGTTTCAGGGTGACGTTTCAACCCTTAAACGTAAGGCTCAAGGGTTGAAATGAGCAAATTACCTCTTAGCAGTGTGTTTTCAATATTCTAATGCCTCTACCCTCCAAATATCAACTTGGCTTCTCGTTTCCTTTGGAAGTTACAGCGTGTTTTAATTTTAGGGGTGGTGATATTTCAACCTCTCTTCCTAACCGTAAGCAGATTTCCTTCAAATGGTGTGTTTCCATTATTATAATGCCTTTACCTTCTGAATATCAACCTGGCTTCTCGTTTCCTTTGGAAGTTACAAAGTATTTCAGTTTCAGGGGTGACATCTCAACCCTTGAACCTCACCGTGAGCTAATTTCCTCTGAACAATGTGTTTCTATTCTTTTTATGTCTCTTCCTTCCGAATATCAACTTGGCTTCTCATTTCCCTTGGAACTGATATCTTATTTCAATTTAAGGGGTGAGATTTCAACCTTTGTTTCTCACCGTGAGCATATTTCCTTTAAACAGTGTGTTTTCATTAATAAAATAGGTCCATTCTCCACGAAATATGAATCTGATTCAACTTAATATTCTGCACGTCGCTGAAACCGCGAATTGAGCAGTTCTCAACATTTTTGCAGCTAAAATTGGCTGCTCTCTCTGCTATCTCTCCAGTCATAAGATATATTATCCTTCCTTAACCGAAAGAGTTGTTCAAGGTAGATTCACAAGATTTACCAAGAAAATTTGAAAATACTCTACCGCAGACAACATCACAGTATCATTTTCATTCACCAACGACGATTGCCTCTCAGACTCATCACATAAGTCCCAAACATTAGCTAATTGTTAACTTTATTTCCATTCAAACTCATTCAGTGGAATTGCGACGGATATTATCCGCGATATGAAAGGATCCAGCAATTGATTGCAGAAACAGAGGCAGATATCATATGTGGATTGGTAGAAGAGGTTTCATTAAATGGCCTTCAGGATCGCCTGTTCTATCACCGTTGGACTTTTTATTATATATATATATATATATATATATATATATATATATATATAGGCTATTCATTCCTGTCGGAATGGTGGCCGCTGATTTCAGCTCATCAGATTCATTTTTTGCGGTGAATCACTCCGCTGTTTTCTCCTTATTTATTTTCCTTTATAAATTACTATGAGTTTTTGCTTCTTCTGTTATCTTCTTCCATTTTTTCCTGTCCTTTATATCTATTTTCCATTTGTTTATATTCATTTTTCGTATATCTTCTCTAATTTGATCTTCCCATCTTGCCTTCGGTCTTCCTTTTAGTCTGCTTAGTTGTGGTGTCCAGTTTGTTATTCTTCTTATTATTGTTGATGTCTCCCTTCTAGTTACATGTCCATACCATTTTAACCTTTGAGCTTTTATGAACCTCACGATATCTTCTCCTTTCATCTTCTCTCTAATTTCATGATTCATCATTTTTCTGAATTCCCCCTCTTCTGCTTTCACTGGGCCAAACATTTTCCTTAATATTTTTCTCTCAGATATCCTTAAGTTTTCTTCGTTTTTACTTGTCAAACACATAGTCTCTGCGGCATATGTCATTGTTGGTCTTATAGCAGCTTTGTACAATTTCAATTTGGTGTTTTTACTTGAATGTCTGTCATTCATCAATTTATTGTACTTCCAGTACGCCTTATTTCCTGCTTGTATTCTTTCTGCTATCTCTACTTTTCTATCATTTTTCTCGTTTATCATCACACCTAAATATTTAAAATTTTCGACTTTTCTAAATTTGTAATTCTGTATTCTTATTTCGTTTATATTTTCCGTTGTTTCCCTGCTGACTATCATGTATTTAGTTTTTTCTTCATTTATTTCTAAGCCTCTACTTTTCGCTTCTCCAGCCAAATCGCATAGCATCTTATCCAGGCTGTTTCTATTTCTTGCAATTAAAGCGAGGTCGTCTGCATATCCTATTATTTGTGTCATATTCTGAGAAATTATAGTTCCCCGAGTTATCGCTTTAATCGCTCCGTCTAACGCTATATTGAACAGCGTGGTTGATAGTGCATCACCCTGTCTTACACCTTTTTCAATAGCAATTTCCCTCATATCCCTCATCTGTTATTACCCTGGTTTTCGAATTGTTAAATGACATTTTTGTTAGCCTGATAAGTTTTTTCGGTATTCCCATTTTATGCATTTCCTCTAATAGTTTGTATCTCTTAACACTATCGAATGCTTGCTTAAAATCCACAAACAATATATGCAAATTTATTCCATACTCGTAACATTTTTCTATCGTTTGTGTCATTACATGAACGGCATCTATTGTCGATTTCCCACCTCGGAACCCATATTGGTAATCTCCTAGTTTCTTTTCCGAGTATTTAGTTATTTTCTGTCTTATTAGCGACGTTAGTATCTTATATGCCGAATTAAGTAGGGTTATTCCTCGGTAGTTTTGGCACTTTGTTTGGTCTCCCTTTTTAAAGATAGGTTTTGTCAATCCTAGATTCCATTCTATTGGCATTTGTTCTTCATTCCATATTTTGGTTATTAGTTCAAATATTTGTTTGTTTAGTTCCTTTCCTCCTTTCTTCACTAACTCGTTAACTATTCCATCTGATCCTGGTGTCTTCTTCTGTTTGAGATTCAATATTATTTCTTCGTATTCTGCGTATGTTGGTGGGGTTTCTTCTTCTCCTTCCTCCTCTAATGCCTCATAGTTTGCTTCTGTGACCCTATCCTCCCTAAACTGTCTTTTATAGTACGTTTCCCATTCCGTTTTATTTATCCTAGCCGTTTCTGTCTCCTTTTTACTTTGTTTTTTTATAAGGTTAAATAATCTTTTGTTATCTTTGCTGTCCTGCTCTATATCCAACATCCTTTTCTTTACCCACTCTGATTTTTTTGTCTTGCAACATTTGTCAGACTCTTTCTTTTTTTCCTTGTATTCTGCCAATTCTACCTCTCTTCCTGTAATAAGCCATTGCGCCCGTGCTTGATCTTTTATCTCTTTTTTCTTCTCACATTCTTCATCGTACCAATCTTTACTTTTTTTTTTCTCTTTTGTTCCTAATATTTCATCTGCTGTTCTTGCCATACTATTTTTTATGCATTCCCATTTTTGCTCTATGTTTTGGTCTGCTCCTTCCACTAGGTTTTCTCTTAATCCTTGTATGTATTTTTGTTTCGTGGTCTCTTCCTCTAGCTTTTCAATGTTCCATTGTTTTAATTTTTTCTCCCTTGCAAAGTTCCGTAATATCTTCATTTTCATTTTTACCACTACTAGAAAATGGTCAGAGCCTGCATTTGCCCCTCTAAATGAGCGAGTATCTTCTATTATTTTCAGCCATTTTCTCGATATAAGTGCATGATCTATTTGATTGCCTTCATTTGTTCCTGGTTTCATCCATGTTACTTTGTGTTGTTTTTTATGTCGAAATTTTGTACTGACTATATATGTGTCTGTGCTTGTTCCAAAGTTATGGAGCCTTGCACCATTATCGTTAGTCTTGCAGTGTATTGTTTCTTTCCCTGCCACATTTTCATTGTATTCCTCTTTTCCAATTTGTGCATTAAAATCTCCTATCACTAGCTTTATATCATTTCTGTGTGTTTTTGCCCATACCTCCTGTAGTTTGTCATAGAATTCCTCTTTCTGATCATCATTTGCTTCCTGAGTTGGTGCATAGACATTTATTATGGTTGAATTTGCTTGTTTATTTTCGATTCTTATGCTTGAAATTCTGCCATTTACTGCTTGAAATTGTAGTACTTTATTTCTTAATTTTTTATTTACCATAAATGCTGTACCATTTCTTCCTTGCTTTTTGTCTCCCGAGTAGTAAAGGGTATATCCTTCTTTATCTATTCTTCCTTCGTCTTTCCATCTAATCTCTTGCAGTGCCAGTACTTCTAAATTATACTTATCCATTTCTTTAGCTATTTCTGCCATTTTACCGGTTTTCAGCATTGTTCTAACATTCCATGTGCCTACTTTTATTTTTTCCTTGTTTTTCTTCTGTTTGTTTGTTTTTATTTTTCCTTTCTTATTTGACTGTTGTCTTTGTTCCGTTATCGTTTCCTTGTTCCTTGCCTGGTCATCACCTATATTCTTTGTCCCTTTGTTTTGTGCTAGTTTTTTGTCCTTACCAGTTTTTCAGATAACTTATCCCATATCCATTCTTCCCCATCAATGGTTATTTTATTAAATCCAATCTTAACCGTCCTCCCATTACTTCTTTCCTTATGTGCCCTGTCTCTTATTGTCTTTTGTCTTTCCCTCTCTTTCTTTGTTAGATCATGATTTATGTATATTCTGTCGCTTTTTATATTCCTCAATTTTTGTTTATTTTTCATTATTTTCTCCTTCTCTTGACCATTATCTAGTTCTATCAGCACAGTCTTCTCTCCTAACTTGTGAGCTGCTTTAACTTGTACCTGTATTTCCATTTGGCTTTCCATGAAAGTGGTGACTGCTTTGCTTAACTCAATGTTATCCGTTATATTCATTTTAAGACCAGTCATTACTACGTTATGCTTTCTTTTCTCCTTTTCTGTCCATTCTTGATTTTTTTTTTTTAGACAATTCGCATCAACCCAATGGGTTATTAGCGATGGCTAGTTTATTGTTC